>CAUYQG010256313.1:0-20370 GCA_963574415.1 Tarsius wallacei
ACACATGCACACCAAAGGCGCCTCTGTGGGAATTCTTAGTTGCCTGCTGGGAACCAGAGGTGCTTCTGAGACGTGTGCAGTTGCTGGTGGCCACAGCTCATCTCCCAGGGCAGGGGTGGCATGGGCACCAGATGGCCCAGGCGGAGCAGCTGTCTCTCGAGAAGGAGCTGCTAGGAGCGTCACCATCTGGGCAGATCAAAGACTTGTGGTTTTCCCGTGTGCGTGGCAGCAACTTGCCGACACAGCAGTCACATGGGTGATGGGGGGTGAGATGGTGTGTCCCCGAGCTCCAGGCCCATGCATGGCTTCCATCCTAGAGCTGCTGCCCTGGCAGGGCTGTCCCCCGACCCAGGCCGGATGACTGGTGCCTGGCCCATCCACAGGCAGGTGGACCCTCCCTTCCTGGAGAACACCCACACGTCATTCCTTTTGTTCTGGCCTGTGCTGGCCCCTGGAGTGCCCCGTGGCTTGTGGAAGTGACTGACCAACACCACGAAGACTGCACACTGAGCTCCTCCGGGAGTCCACGGCCCTGGCCTCCCTGTGATGAGCAGGTCGTTGCTCCGACCCCTCCCTGGAGTTCCAGATTGTTTCCCTCTGGGCCCCGCAGGCTGAGCCAGGGACCATCTTGCTCTCTGGGTGGAAATGTATGACCCTGGGTGCCAAGATCCTGCCTGCTCCCGGGACACACGCCACAAGCTGGTGATGTCCATTTGCTCTTCTCGCTGACTGGTGTAGCATCTCCTTCAGGAAGTTGGGAGGGGTCTGTGTACCCCATCCCACCCCGTGCTCTGGCTCCTCCCAGGTCTGAAAACTGGGGTCCTTCTGCCCTCTGCTCACGGTGAAACACTGTATCATGCTGATGCTTATTAAGTACCTCCCGTGTGCCGTGCCCTGCTCCTGGTGCTTTCCATGACTTTACTCACCAAATCGGCACAGGCCTGAGAGGAAGGTGCTGTGACCATCCCTATGATACAATGAGAAGATTGAGGCACAGAGGATAATCAAGACCTGAGCAGAACAGACAGCTGGACCTGGGAGGCCCTGTGCTTGTAAGAAATGACCCTGCCTGGGGACACTCACAGCCCTCTTGCTCACACAAAGCCCATCGGGCTCACCCACGGCTGTGCATGTCCACATGAGCCATGGTGTTTCCAGGTCTCTGCCTCCTGGATCTATTCCATGTCGGGCTCACCCACAGCCGGGCACGTCCACTGCCTTGACATGAGCCATGGCATTCCCTGGTCTGCCTCCCAGATCTGTTCTGCTGGGAATGTCTCAGGTTCCTCCTCAGCTAGTTTTGTGGAGTCCAGTGGCTGCCTGCTTCCTCCCACTACTCTACGAGCCTGGTCTTGAGCTAATGGTGCCATTGGCTTCAAAGCAAGGAAGACCTCTGCCCTTTGGTCACCATAATCTAAGCTCATGCCATAGACGTTCTGAGCTGGCTGGTCATCCAGCATCACAGGAGAGAAGACACAGCCCAGGGAGGTGACTCCTGCATCCATCCAAATGGCAAGACGATGGTGGTGTCAGCTCTGGAAGCCGGCCAGGGTACACATCTGACACAGTACCCTGGAGCCTCAAGCCCCATGGATGGCTCCCTGGCAGAGGCAGAACGAATGTCCTGTCACCCAGGGCTCAGTGACCCCTCCTCCAGGAGCTCAGAGCTGTGCGGAGAGGACTCCAGACACCAAATGTTGCCAGTGCCCTGGGCTGTGGGGCCCTCCAACCAAAACTGTCCCATCAGGCCCCAGATGGCACCTGACTCCAGGGCTGAAGACCTCAGCAAGGTTCAAATCTGGCAGCGAATGTTGCCCCAAACCTGGGTCTCACCTCTGGGGTTTCCATGCTGAGATGCAATTAAAAAGGAGACAGTGTGCTGATTAGAAAACACAAGGGTGGCCAGGCCTGCAGGGCCACAGGGCTTGTTCCAGGGCCAGCACCTGCCCATCAGCTCTGGGTCCAGGTGGAGGCAGGAGCCCTGACAGGGAAAGGGAAAGGCCAGAAGAGGAGGGACAAGGAAGCCTCATGGTCTCCCTCCTGCAAGGCCAGCCTGTCCCCACCCAGCCTCCAGCCTCCGGTCTTGCTTTATGTAAGCCCATTGTGCAGGAACGTGATTAGAAGGGACAGGCAGAACAAAGTACCAGCCTCCCTGACAAAGGCCCCTGCACTTAGCAGTGAGAACCTCTCCACTGACACACTTTCCATGGGGAGTCTTCTCTCCCCATGGCTGGTAGACAGGGCAACAAAAGGGCCATCCCGGTGTACCTCCAAGTGGTGCTGAGATGGTTTTATGTAACAGAGATCCAAATCACCAAGAGAGCCCTTCATGGAGGATGGAGGGTGTCTGATCATGCTGCTTCTGAGAGTGCTGCTGCGGCGCTTGTGTGAGCCCTGTCAAAGCTGAGCTGGGCACACTGAGCCCACGGCCACGCCTGCCACTGACTGACCTCAGGCCTGCACAGTACGCCTGATAGAACCTGGAGGGTAAACAGAGGTCACGGCCTTGGTATCTGCCCCTCCGCCAATAGGTCATGATAGCCTTGGAGTTGGGCCAGCCTAGCTCCCAAAAAGGAGGTGTCTTCCCATCCAGCCAAGTTCGAGGTGGGTGACTGAAGCGGCTCTGCGGCAGGGAATGGGGGGCCTCCCTGGCTTCTGCTCTTGGCTCAAGGCTGATGGTGTCATTGGCTCTCCCTCCCACCTCACACGGAGCTTGGATGTCCCAAGCACATGACAAGGAATGCACGCACTCATGGACTGCAGGGGCTTCTCATGGGCAGCTGTGCAAAATACACATGGCAAGTAACACACAGCACACATGTGCACACACACGCAGAAGAAACTGCACACAGTGGAACTTGCTACTTATGAACAGGCATGTGTGTGATCACAGAGACCAATATGTCACAGCCCCTCCAAAGTGCCCCGGCCATTCCGAGCCTCTCCGACCTCCACGAATATCCTCCTCCTAGCAGCACTGCTCCTCACAGTGGAGTAAACTGAGGCTATGCACAGCTTTCAGACTGAGGGTCAGTGCTCTTCACCTTTACATCACCTGGTACCACTCACCACAGACACCCTCACGTGGGTGGGGAGCAGCCCAATACACAGATGCACAACCCACACCTGCTGCAGACATGCAGCAGACACTGTGGGCCGTGTCTCTCCTCAGAGGCCAAACTATTTTGGCCACATCTCCAGGGTCCAGAGAGACCCATGGGCTCCTGGACGACCAGGACTCGGATAGGGAAAAGCACATAGAATGCTAAAGTGCTCAGATGCTCCCATTTTTGTGGGCAGGTGACTGCCCCCCTGTCCCCTGGGTTTCCCAGACACAGGATTAAGCCCCTGGTGCCACAGGGACTGAGTACGTGGTCCATCTAACTCACCTCCAGGACCTGGTCCATCCTAACTCCCTCCAGGACCCTGTCGGTCCTAGCTCACCTGCAGGATCCAGTCCAACCTAACTCACTCCAAGAACTTGTACATCCTAACTCCCTCCAGGACTCTGTCTATCCTAATTCCTTCCAAGTCCCTGTCCGTCCTACCTCCCTCTGGGACCCAGTCTATCCTAACTCACCTGCAGGACCTGGTCCATCCTAACTCTCTCCAGAACCCAGTTCATTCTACCTCCCTCTGGGATCCTATCCATCCTAACTCCCTCCAGGATGGACCCGATCCATCCTAATTCCCTCTGCAGCCCTGTCCATCCTAACTCCCTCTGGGACACTGTCTATCCTCCCTCCAGAACCCTACCCATCTTCGCGTCCTCCAGGACTCTTTCCATCCTAACTCCCTCCAGGGCGCTGTCCATTCTAACTCTCTCTGGGACCCTGCCCATTTAACTCCCTTGAGGATCCTATTCATCCTAACTCCCTCTAGGATCTGGTCCATCCTCTCTCTGGGACCTGGTCCATCTTAACTCGCTCTGGGACCCTTTCCATTCTGACTCCCTCCAGGACCCTGTCTATCCTAACTCCCTCCGGGACACTGTCCATCCTAACTCCCTCTGGGACCCAGTCCATCCCTACTCTCTCCAGGACCATGTCCATCCTAACTCCCTCCAGAACCCTGTCCATCCTAACTCACCAGTAGGACCCAATCCATCCTAACACCCATCAGGGGACCCAGTTCATCCTAACTCCCTCCCAGATCCAGTTCATTGTAACTCACCTCCAGGACCCAGTCCATCCTAACTCCTTCTGAGACCCGGTCCATCCTAACTCCCTCCAGGATCCTATCCACCCTAACTCCCTCCAGGTCCCTGTCCATCCTAACTCCCTCCAGGATGCTGTTCATCCTGACTCCCTCCTGGACCCTGTCTATCCTAACTCCCTCCAGGACCCTGTCCACCCTTACTCCCTCCAGGACCCTATCATCCTAACTCCCTCTGGAACATGGCCTATCCTAACTCCCTCCAGGATGCTGTACATCCTAACTCCCTCTAGGATAGTTTCCGTCCCAACTCCCTCTCGGACCCTGTCTATCCTAACTCCCTCCAGGACCATGTCCATCCTAACTCACTAGGCACACCACACCATGGCTACTGGCCACTATTTTCATCCTCACCCCAGGGACAGACGAGGAGGTGACAGTGGGGTGTGGCCTGGGACAAGGGACCTACCTTGGGTTCTTCATGGGCTTGGCCAGTGCCCAGCCAGCACAGCGTGGGGGCATCCAGCTTCCCTGGCAGCCCTCCACCTGAGCAAGGCTCTTCAAGGACAGGTCTCAAGACACAGTGGACCTGGAGGGTAGCGGGGGCTCTGGGCTGGCATCCCACCCTCACTGAGGCCATGTGGCATCTCTTCCCCAAAAAGCAAGCATGAGGGGGGACTGGAGATGGGTGTACCATGGGCCACAACCCCATGAAAGGCCAGGAGGGGAAGGTGCTCAGCAGGTTAGGTCACCTGGGACAGTGGCTCAGTCTCCACTGAGCCCCAGACAGGGTCCCCTGACTCTTCACACACATGTGACATGGATGCAGATGCCAGAACCCTAGGAGGGCCCAGGGGAGAAGCCCTCTGAGCAGAAGGAACAGAAACACCAAGGCTTCCCAAGTGCGGGTGGGAACCCTATGTGTGGGTGAGGATCAAGGCTTCCCGTGTGAGGGTGGAACCCGAGGCTCCGCATATGCAAGTGGAAACCTGAGGACTCTCATGTGAGGATGGGAACTGAGGCTTCCTGTGAGCGGGTAGGAAACCCGTGTGCTGGTAGGAGCTGAAGCTTCGTAGATAGGAGCTCAAGGCTTCCCATGTGCAGGTGGGAGCCAAGGCTTCTCGCATGCGGGTGAGAACAGAGGTTTCATATATGTGGACAGAAGCCAAGGCTTCCTATGTGTGGGTGGGAACAGAGGTTTCACATGTGTGGGTAGGAGCCGAGGTTTCTCATGTGCGGATGGGGACAGAGGCTTCCTGTGTGCAGGTGGGAACTGAGGCTTCACATGCACAGGCGGGAGCCTAAGCTTCCCATGTGGGGACTTGAGGCTTCCTGTGTGCTTGTAGAGCCCCCTCATGCTACAAACGTGCCCACCAAATATAACACAAATATTGCTTCAATCCATAACTGAGCTCTAAGGAGAGAAAGGTCAGCTCAGAGTGTGAGGAAAGGGGGGTTTACAGTGGAGTGTGACAGACGCTGAAGCCAAGGCACTCAGGACACAGAGCTGCTGCCGCCCCGCCCCTGCCCTGCAGGCCAGGAGCCAGGACCGAGCTCCCACACAAGGGCAGACTTGGCCCTGGACGCTGCCAGCTCCATGCAGGGAGACCCAGCAATGCCGCCAACCCAGATGTAAAGCAAGGTGTTCTGGAGAAAGGAAAGGCTTCCTGCAGAAACAGACGGGGAAGGGGCTGAGACTGCTGGATAGCACAGGGCTCCTCAGGGGTGATTTGGAACGAGACAGAGGTGACATGTGCACAACGCTGTGAATGTGCTAGCTGCTATTGAACTGTACCCTTTAAAATGATTACCTTTATGTTATGTGAATTTCATATCAATTTTTAAAAAGAAATTAAAAACCCATAGCCTTTACCAAATACAGGACAGAATCCCACACCAGGCCACCAGAATCCCGCACCCAGACACATCCCAGTGACATTGCAGTGACCAGTCAGGAGCACAGTGGACACCACCCTCCACCGTGGGAGGAAGTGGTTGTAAATCCAGTGGTCTTGAGCAGTAAGAACCACCAGCGCGCTGGCAAGAAATACAAAGCCAGTGTGCAGGGCCCTGCATGACCCGGGCAAGGGGAGGGGAGGGGCTGCAGAGTTCACAGCAAAAGAGAGAAAACCACCCCACCGGGAGGATTAGCAGGTACCACAGCCAGAGAAGGGACTCCAGGAGCGAGCCAATGGAACTGACAGCTCAAGATAAAAACCACCTGGAAGAGACAGACCATAAGAAAAATATGCTTAAGATCATTAAAATAGTAAAGAAAGGAATATAACTCATCACAAAAGAACAGGACACACAGAAGAAGACCAGACACATCAGGAAGAACCACCAGAACTAGAAAGGAAACCCGCAGTCCCTGAAATCAAGACCACAGTAGACAGGTCAAATACCAGAATTATCGGGTCTGAGGAAGACGTCCAAGACATAGCATGGATAGAGAAAGAAATGGGAGTGAGAATTCAGGAGAGACAGAGGACATAGCAGGGAGTCCACACCGGAGCCCCTGGGCCATGTGGAAAGGATGGAAGAGGGAGAGTTGTAAAGGGTATGGCCGGAACTCTCCAGACTGATGGAGGATGTGAGTCCCTGGCTTGCAGGAGATGCAGATGGCATAAATGGACATCACCCCACACCCAGATATGCCCCAGTAACACCACAGTGACTGGTCAGGAGCACAGTGGACTATGTCCTTCACCACAGGAGGAAATGACAGGAAACCCAGGTGAGCACAGCAGCTACACCCTCCTTCAAAAGCAAGGTAGAGTTGCAACACTCTCAGACGAAGAAGGCACTGGGGTTGATCACGCCCAGCCCTTCCCTGAGAGAACTGTGAAAAATCCTTCAAGAAGGAGGAAACTGCCAGGTATGGTAGCTCATGTCTATAATCCCAGCACTTTGGGAGTCCAAGGTGAGAGGATTGCCTAAATCCAGGGGTTTGAGATTGGCTTGGGTCACATGGCAAGACCTCGTCTCTGCAATAAATCAAAAAATTAGCCAGGTGTGGTGGTGCACCTGCTAGTTGGAAGGCTGAGGTGGAAAGATCGCCTGAGCCCAGCAGGTCAAGGCTGCGGTGACCATGAGCAGCATGCCACTGCACTCTAGCCTGGGCAACAGACTGAGTCTCCGACTCAAAAAAAAAGAAAAGTGAGTCCAAGTATGTTCATGTTTGCTTGTCTACACACACACACACACACACACACACACACACACACACACAAACACACACACAGAAAAACCCAACTGAAGCCTGTGAGATGGAGCCACATAGGGGATAGAGCAGGATGGATCTTTACTTTTGTTGAACATATAAATGTATTAAGCATTCAGAAAATGAAATTCAAAAATGTTTTCTTAGCAAATATAGCATCATTAAGATTTAACAAACCAGCCAGGTGTGGTAGCTCACACCTGTAATCCCAGCTACTTGGAAGGCTGAGACAGAAGAATCACCTGAGCCCAGCAGGTCGAGGCTGTAGTGGCCATGAGTGTGCCACTGCACTCTAGCCTGGGTGACAGAGTGAGACTCCAACTCAAAAAAAAAGGCGGATGCTGAACCTACAAGGAGAGGGAGATGCAAGAAGAGATGAGGCCAGGCGCGGTGCTCATGCCTGCAGTACCAGCTACTTGGGAGACCAGGAATTTGAGACCAGCCTGGGTGACACAGCAAGACCTATCTCTACAAAAAAATTTAAAAATGAGCCAGGCGTGAGGGCACGCACCTATAGTCTCAGATACTCAGGAGGCTAAGGCAGGAGGATCGTCTGAGCCTAGGAGGTTGAGGCTACAGTGAGCCATGACCATGCCACTGCATTCCAGCCTAGAAAACAGGGAGACTCCCCCCACAGAAGGAAGGAAGGAAGGTAGGAAGGAAGGAAGGAAGGAAGGAAGGAAGGCAGGCCAGCAGCCCAGGGGCTGAATGTTGGCCATTGGGAGGGAACCTGGTAGGGGGTGAGAAAGAGAGAGAGAGAGAGAGAGAGAGAGAGAGAGGGAGAGAGGGAGAAAGGAAGGGAGGAAGGAAAGAAAAAGAAAGGGAGAGAGAAAGCAAGCAACAGCACTAATGCCCTAATGAAGTAGGGATGCTAAGTTGCAGTTGGGGCAGCTGGCTTTCTCTGATTAAATCTTACCCCCTACCAGGTTCCCTCCCAATGGCCAACATTCAGCCCCTGGGCTGCTGGCCCTCCTCACTACCACTCAGACTAGCCCACAGGGCCCACCCAGCCCCACCTAAGCCAGCCCAACCATGTGCCCCATACCAGTCAGGCCCACTGGCCAAATGCTGGGGATTCTGGTTAATCCTCCACTTCTGGATTTGAAGAAAACCACACAACAGGGGTGGGCAAGGAAGGAGCTGGAAGATACACCTGGATGTCTAGGAAACTGAGCCAGGGAAAGAGAGCCAGGTGGGGCAGACAGACCTCTCCCTGCTGGGTACTAGGCTGCATCCTCCTTGCCCTGAATGCTGAGGGCAGAACCTGGGACGCAACCACCAGCCCCCGTGCAACTCACTTGGGAGCGTGAGGAGCACACCTGGCTCTCAGCAGAGCGTGGCCCAGGGATCCTCAGAGTGGGGTTTCTAGTCCAGCAGCATCCACACCACCTGGGATGGTGTTAGAAATGCAGATTCTTGACCCCCTCAAATCCACTGAATCAGAGGCTCTGAGGCCGGGGCCCAGCATCTGCACCGGAACATGTCCCCCAAAAGTTGTGACTGGGCACTTCAGGCCGGAGGACCCAGGACCACACACCCAAGGCCGTCTTGTTGCCATCATGAGGTGTGAGTTCCTCAGATGGACTGTGGACCGTGACTGCATGGATGCTGCTCACTTGGTGCTTGGGCCCCACCTTCGGGACCAGCCAGGGCCCCTTCTGTTACTGCAGCACAGCCCTGCCCATCTGGCCTGATGCGGGGCTGACATTCTCAGAGAGCAGAGCCCCCTAGATGCCTCCAACCCCACACATAGGTTATGGGCTACAGAGACAGAGATGCCCAGTACTGTCCTGGAAGGAGGGAAGGGGGACAGAGAAGGGGGAAGAGCAGCGCCTCCCAGCACTCCTGCCTATGCCCTGCACCTTGTATAGGAGGAAGCAACAAAACTGTTGAATGGATAAACATGGTATGTGGCCAAGGGCCCTGTGAGGATGGCAAGGGCTCTGAAACCGTGTACAAAGGACTGTGTGTGTCTGCAGGCTCACATGTGCAGCGTGCATTGTGTGTGTAGGCTCACATGTGCATTTTCCTGAGGGGCATCCCTGAACCTCTTTGAGCAATTATGATAAAAGCCAGGACAGACAATGTCAGGAACCGATGCCACAGGGGGTAACAAGCATTCATCCAGCCCCATCTCTGGATGGTAGGGTATCACCATCCCCATTTTACACAAGGGGAAACTGAGGCACAGAGGTAACATCTTGCCTGGGTTCGTGAAAAGAAAAGCAGCCTGACCCAGTCAGCCATCTTCAGACCCTGGAGCCAGATAGCCTGGATTCAAAGCCGAGTTCTGCAACTTTTCACTTGTGCGTTCTCGGGTAAGTTACTTAATCTCTCTATGACTCAGTTTCTCATCTATAAAATGGGAGGAATAAGGGAAACGACCTTGTGAGACTTCAGTGAGGGTGGACACATCAGTGTGTAAGGAGATCAGTACAGCACGTGGCATGTGGCATGTGGTACATGGTGTGTGGCTCGTAGTGTGTGCTTGGATGACCATAAAGATAAGAAGAAAGGAGCTGGCAGCAGGGCAAGGTTTACTCAGGCCAGTGTAACCCCACTGTCGTTGCCAGCACCCAGGGGCCACATCTGGCTGCCAGGATTCTCTTGTCCTCTCCTAGGACAAGCCCTAGTCCTGAAAGGGGCTTTTCAGCTTCCCAGGGTCTGACCAGTCACCCCAGAGTGGCAGGCGGTGC
The DNA here is from genome assembly GCA_963574415.1 of Tarsius wallacei. Lineage (NCBI taxonomy): Eukaryota > Metazoa > Chordata > Mammalia > Primates > Tarsiidae > Tarsius > Tarsius wallacei. Next base: position 10,075 of record CAUYQG010256313.1, read on the forward strand.
ACCGGTGGTTACGTAGGAGTGGCCCAGAAGATTTTAAACCACCATTCCCATCAGTGAGACCTGGCCTCCTGCATGGCTAAGACACATCGCCCTTCTGCCCGCTCACAGTGTCCCACAAGCTCTCCCACTACCACCCAGATAGTTGGAAATGGACGTGCTCTCCCACTCTTAGGCCCCACATGGACACCAGGCTCCTTCATAACTGCCCGAGTCCACGTAGTGGCCCTGAGCTGGACAACCACTCTCACTCGCCTGCTGAGGCTGTGAGCCCCAAGTCCCACCCACCCCTGAGTCAGCAGCAGCAGAGCCTCAGTCCCGACCAGGAAAAATGCCATCCTGCTTAGCCCCCGCCTGCTCCTGAGAAACAGCCTCTTGGGGTTTGTTCCGGAGGAGTCTTTCTTTATTTTTCCAGCGAAACCATCGCTATGGAACGCGTTTGTGGGAGCATTTTTCATTCGTTCCTGTAATGCAATTAGAATTGAGTTTCTCTGGCACTCGGGGAGACCTTCCAACAGCAGGAAAATTGTCATGTCATTCTCAGCACTCCCCTTGCCCAGACCTCTCTGCGAGAGAGAACACCAGCAGGGAGGATCCCTCTCCACACAAGAGGTGGGAGGCCAACACAGAGGCTCTTCCCAGACACTAAAATGGGTCCTCCCAGCCTCCCCAACATGCTCCTGTGGTCCAGGGACCTCTAGCACCCAATGAAAGCCCCACCCTGGCCCATCTCACTGGTCAGAGGTGAGCAGAGAAAGAGCCCTGAGGGTCTGACAGGCCCTGCAATTGCTGGCCCCGAGAAGTGAAATGATCCACCCAAGGCCACACTTGGGGAACCCCGATCCGAAGGCTCCAGCTCCCAGGTGCCCCCCACTGCCCTGCACTGCCTCTCTCAGAGCCTGCAGCTGCCCGGCAACCCAGCTCTCATCTTTCCGGGAAACATGAGGCCTCCACTAGCTGCCCTAAACAAACAGGGAGGGAGGCCACGTTGGACCTTCATGCATCTGCCTCTTCTCCCGTGTCCCCCCCGCTGGGACTGTCTTGCCCTGGCACCCTCCTCTTGGAGGCTGTGGTGTTCGCACCCAGCCTGCCTGCCTCCCTCCCAGCCTCCCTGCCTCCTTCCCCACTTTCCCACCCCCCCACAAGTCCTCCATCTCTCCCTCCATCCAACAAAGCCCCCTGAGCACCTGCTCTGGTCTTGCCCTGGCAGGGCACTGGGCATCTCCTTGCTCCCCAAAGTACTCCCCAGAAGGCTCCACATCTCCCACCCTGTTGAAGCCCAGGATTAACCCTTCCATCCACCCTGTAAGGAGGCGGATGTGGTGGCCAAGCCCCAGTCAACATGTTCCTCCTGGGCAGGGCAGTGTCAGGGCCTCCTGAGCCCTTCAGTGGGACCTTCTGCCCAGGGCCCCGGTCACCAGCCCTGCCTCCCCTCCCAGACAGTCACGGCCCCTACGTACGTATGCAGATGTCTCCATCCTCATAGTAGCCAGGGCAGCACTGCGACCTCCGCCGGTACATGGTGCGGAGGCCCCTCCGGTAGGCTGTCTTATAGCTGATCCTAGGCACAAAGAGGAAAGTCGCTTGAAGGTAGGAAATCGATCCAGCAGCTCAGAATGATATTTGTGCTCAGTTCACCCAGGATGCCATTCAGTAATGACTTTAAATTGCATGGCAGCCTCAAATACGAAGGAACACAGAGAAGGATCGATGGGGATCAGGCTGCGTGATGCAGCACGAATGTCCAACTCAGGATCACCAGACCCGCGGACTCCCTGATTGCCTCGAGACGTCTGCAGAGACGCCTCTGGGTGACATTGTGGAGGGTATCATGAGCTGTTCCCCACTTCCTCTACCCCCCCGAGTCCAGGCTGGAGCAGCATGGGTGACCCAGCCAGGCAGGCCCTGGAGTCCCATGACCGTGCTCACCCTGACAAGCCAGACCCCTCCAGTTCCAAGAGCCTGGGCTGGAGCAGTGGAGGTTCACCCCTCAGAGAATTGAGCTGAGTCAGCAAAGGCCCCTCTGAGTCTCCTCGGCCCCAGAGAACACACAACTCTCTCCCAAGAGGAGCATGGCACACCATCCCAGGAGGCCCAGGCCCACCTGGTTCTGTGAGGAAGAAGCGGGGCCCACAGAGCACGGCACTCTAAATAGGGTCAGACTCCGGTTCCAGTCCTCATACCAACACAAACGCTCAGGCCTGGCCCGTGCCAGAGAGATGCTGGGAGAGACCCCTTTAGCTCCCAGAGGCAGGGCTGCCATACCCCTTTATTCTATTCTCTGGAAGCACTCACCCCATCTCACATTACCCCACTCCCACCTTCTGTTTTAGGATGAGAGAAGCTAGCAGGGATCTCACATGTCAAAGCCGGATTCAAACCCCCCTCCTGATGTCAAAGCTGCTGGGCTTGACCACTGCCAGTGTCCGCCCTTCCAGGGTGGCTTTCAGGGTTACAGATTGTCACCATGAAGGAGGGGAACAAGGGAACTGGGATGGGGTAAAGGCTAAGTCCTCAGGAGGGATCAAGTGGAGTATCTGAAGGCAAAGGCCCATTCTCATAGGGTCAAAGTGGAGATGAGGTGGCCTGAGAGACCAGAGACAGGACATAACCACTCCAAGTCACAGAGAGGAGACCAGAGAGACCAGGTGACCACCTCAGGTCACAGAGAGGAGACCCAAGAGAGCATGTGACTGCCCCAGGTCACGGAGTGGAGACCAGAGAGAGCACATGACCACCCAAGGTCACAGAGAAGAGATCACAGAAAGCACATGACCACTCCAGGTCACACAGAGGAGACCAGAGAGAACATGTGACCACCCTAGGTCACGGAGTAGAGACCAGAGCGAGCATGTGACCGCCCAGGTGACGGTGTAGAGACCGAGAGAGCATGTGACCACCCCAGGTTACAGAGAGGAGACCCAAGAGAGCACAAGATCATTCCAGGTCCCAGAGAGGAGACCTGAGAGAGCACATGACCACCCCAGGTCACAGAGTGGAGACCAGAGCGAGCAGGTGACTGTGTAGAGATCAGAGAGAGCACATGACCACCCCAGGTCACAGAGAGGAGTTCAGAGGGTACGTGACTGTCTCAGGTCACGGATTGCGACCAGTCAACTCCAGGTCCTCAGGCCTTGAGACTGGAGCTCTCTCCTCTTTCCCTCAACACCCCAGGGGGCCTGCCATGGACCATGCGTGGCAGGAGAGTGGCAGGCATGGCCGTAGAGACACCAAGGGCCTGCCTCCCATGGAGGCCTGGGAAGTGAGCCCTCGAGCCCAGTTGTGGCAGCCCTCCCAATCTTTACAGCCTCACTTCATGACAAACGACAGCCGAGGCTCTGGGGAAATCTGTGATATTTGGGAATGTCGCATGCTAAGGTCATTCTACTTTGTCAAAAACCCATAATGGAAACAAAGCTGGCTGGAAGCGAGCTGCATCCCAGCACAGGAAGAGGATCCCTGGCAGCTTCCGGGGTGTGCAAGCCCCTTGGATGAAGAACGATTTGGAGCCTAAGGGGGGTCATCAACCATCCTCCCATCTCACAGGACGCCCAGGGCCTCCAATGCAGGTGTCAGGACCACACAAGCCTCTTGGGAGGGAGTTGCACCTGCATTTCTGGCCCCAGTCATTTCTGCCCCATGCAGGGTGGGTGGTGGGGAGGCGTGCAGGCTGCCACAGGAAAAAGTGCTGGGTAGAACGGCCTCTCCACACCACGGCCGCTGGTGGTGTGGCTGTCGACACGCGTGTCCGGGCATCAGGAAAGCAGGCAGCTGGATACTTCAGTAGAGTAACTCATGTTCCAAGACTGCAGGGGTTGCAGAAGCAGCTGCTCACGGCCCAGCCGCGTGGTGATGGTGACGGCAGTGATGGACGACCCAGACTTCAAGTGACAACAGGCTGCCATCAGGGCAACCTTGGGGAGGTGCAGGCGGCCACTCCCATCCCCACCTCTGACCAGGGCCACACGCAGCCCTTAGAGGCCAGACTGGGGTTTGGAGGGGCACTTGGCCCCCACTTCACAGTTGAGGACTGGGGGCAAGTGGGCAAGGCTCAGCAGCTCCCATGGGACCCATCGGTCTGCAAGTAGCTACTGTGAAATCTGGGAAAACACGAGAGCCCCACCTGAGGCCCAGAGAGAGGACAAGTAGGCAAATACAGGAGGGGACCCAATGTTAGGAGAAGAAGCAGCTTGAGCACATCAGCCCAAAATGTTGGGTGAGCACAGCTCAGAGAGGGATACAGCATGGCAGGCATGATAAGCCACAGGATAAGGCCAGGGCAGCCAGAGGTGGCAAGTCAAAGGAGTCTCATGATAGAAAGGCCACGAAGAGGGAGCCTGAGTCCTCAGTAAAGCCCCTGCCCAAGCATCTGGCCCCGATCCATGTCTTCAGAGGGCAGAGTCCAAGTAGTCCAGTCAGGGCTAAAAACACCAAACTTCCAGCATCTGGCATCTGAGTCTAGCCAAGTTCATTGGCTGCCAAAACAGCAGCCATGGATTGAGCCCCTGGAAAAGCACAGCAGAGTCCAGGCTCCACAACACAGCACACATGATACTCGGAACATGGTCCAGAGTAACGAAACACAGAAGGAAACACGTGCCACACAAGACCACACGTGGCCCAGCACTGGAACCCACAGATGGGACCTCAAGGCAGCAAGGTGGTAGCAAACCTCAGGAAAACCAGGATGTCAACTTCCCCGCAAGAACAGTTCTCCTTACCCACATGGCCACCCCCTAAGATTCCCAAATCCTCACCAGAAGAGGCTCACAGGAGGAAGCAAGTGAGAAGCTGGGAAAAACCCACATGCTCAGCCCTGGGACAGGGCCCATGCCCTGTCCTCCCTCACGCCCCCGTCCTTCCTCTGCTGGCTCTTTGCCCCCAGTAATCTTGTCACGCGCATGTGCCTCCACACCTGCACTTTTCTCCAGAGTGTTTCAATATGCCTAAACTCCTGAACCCTGCAGGGTGGGTAGGGCGAGGAGTATCCAGTGTTTCATGGACACACTGGAACTCTCAATAGAAAGTGGCAAAACTGTCCTTCCTTCCTTCCCATCTTTCCCTCAGAGGCATGAGAACGTATCATGACCCGCAGGAGGGCTGCAGAGAAGGGTGTGATGACCATGTGCAGTTGCTCACATTGAACACTGCTAAGCACAGCCTGGCCAGGTGCAGAGAGGCTCCGGCAGGGTCTACATGTGCTCTGAGGGAGCCCTTAGGTGGAATTTCCCTAGAAGCAGGCCCTGAGACAGGAATTCGAAGACACATGTATAAGAGATGACCCAGGAAGCACTGGTAGGAAAAGCGAGACAGGGAGGAGAAGGTGGCCAATACAGGGTTTGCCCAGGGTCCACTGCTGGAGATGCTGGGGGCACGCAGAGTGCACCTCGGCATGTTCCCCAAGACCCAGGGACATTTATTTACGCATCAATCCCCATGGCCTGTTGCTGGCTAAGGATGGCCCAAGGACACGGATGCTCCAGCATGTCCAGCCTGCCCTGCCTACAGCTCTCCTGTGTCAGGTGTCTGGTGTGGAGACACTGTCTGGCCTAGGCCTTCCCACCCTGCACTGCAGAGGCCCCCGAGCCGTCCAGAGGGTGTTACTTACCGGTGCCTGGTGCACTTGAACCAGTTGAGGATGTCCGTGCATCGCGTGTAGTAGATTTGATCAAAGGGGTGTGCATATGACTCCTGGACGGTCACTGCGTAGCTGGGAACCAGAGAAAGACGGGATTCGGATCAGCACTTGGGAACTGAGCCAGGTTCAGGATGCAGGCACCTTCCTGGGACATCCAGCCACAGCCCAGGCCTGGCTGCAACCAAGTGTCCAGGGGCTCTGAGCCTCCTCTCCACCACCCTCCTCCCTCTGGGGCGCCCTCAGCCTCCCAACTCTCTGGCTCCAGGTTGGGTCCAGGATGCATCCCTTGCTGACATTTGACCCAGCTCATTTTCTAAAATTCTAGTTCATGCGCTCAAGTAATAGAGAATGAATGAAGGAGGGTTTAGGTGTATTGGGAGGCTCTGGAAGGCAGAGTCAACAAGCTTAAAAGCACTTCTTACATTTGTTCGGATCTTTATGACTTTCAAAGAACACGTACAGAAGCTGATCTTTGTAGCAACATGCCCCATACGTGGCCCCATTTTACAGATGAAGAAACTCAGAGAGAGGTGGCTTGCCCAGGCCATATCTACTGAGCATCCTGTGATGCTGTTCTAATCCCCTTCAGTCCTCATATACTCCAAGGCTGATGGAACTGTGTGCTCTCTCACAGATGAGGACCTGAGCGTCAGGGAGGACCCATGTTAGGTGCCGTCCACCCTAGCATGGCTGGGGTCCACTGAGGACATGCGCTGGGCCCCCTGTGGAAGCAGCAACTGGTGTCCCGCCTGCTGTGCAAACCTGGGCCAGCAGGAGACGTTGCCAGGAGGTCAACTCCAGCTTCCCACTCGTACAACTGGCAGGATCACTTGGAGGATGCCCAAACTAGGCACTGCACTGGCTCGGTAGAGAGAGGTCCTGGGTAGGAGTGCAGTTCACCTGCATGCAGGCAGGTCCTATTCTGTGTCAGTGCAAGAAGCTCATGGACTGCACCAGATGGCAGGCCCAGGTGAGCCACACTGGTTAATTCATGTGGAGATGGGAGGCCGGCTCTCTAGGCGGGCCACCAGCAGCCTCTGAGGCCTGAAAGGTCAAAGGTCCAGAATGCAGAAAAGGTCGGAGCCAGTGAGGCTCAGAGGCTGGATGGTGAAAACTCTCTCTCTGAAGCACAGAGGGCAGGAGATGGAAACTGTCTCTCTGAAGCATGGAGGACAGGAGGTGGGAAGTTTCTCTCTGAAGCATGGAGGACAGGAGGAGGAAACTCTCTCTCTGAAGCATGGAAGACAGGAGGGCTTTCACATGACCCACAGCTATACCCAAGCTAAGCCCCAGAGGCCCACAGCCATGCAGACTCAGCCCAACTTCTGCTTTCTCTGCAGGCCCAGGGAAACTGAGGCAGCTTGACCCCAGCTTCCCAAAAGCCTCTTCCGACTTGAAGAGCATGACCCTATGCCCCGACATGTCTCCAGGGAAGTGAAGGGGTGAGCATGCCAGGCTGGGAATCTGAAGCCGGCACTTGGTGGTGGCATGCCCTTTGGCATCATTTAACTCCTGTGAGCCTCCATCTCCTTGCCTGTGAATCCATGATGACAATGATCAGGGACTTCACGTAGTTATCATGAGGATCACTCAGGGCAGTGGGAAGATAAACGGGATACTACTGCACATATGCAGTGCTTGATGGGTAGGCAGTAAGCATTTAATAGGTGCTGGCTGTCATTGCCAAGTGACATGCCATGGATCACTGTCCATGCTGGGCACCAAGGGGTTTTCCCTGCTCGGTGAGGGGAGCAAAACCTGCACCCAAAGTGGCCTCCCTTGCTGAGCACTTGGGGCTCAGCTTTCCCTTCCAGCACTGACAGGAGAGCAGAGGCTCAAAGCAAAGGCCTAGCCAACAGAGAGGCTGGGGGTGCCAAGAATGGACCTGTACCTGCAGTCAGCCCTGGGCTGGGTGAGTGTGGCAAGGAGCCCTTGGCCAACTCCAGGTCTGGACCTGAAGCATGTGCCGGTTCACAGCTTGGCGTCTGACATGCTCACTTGCCAGCACACTAACAGAGGCCAGATGAGCCTCCCCGAGCCAGGCTTCCCTAGCCAGGAGGACTGCACGCTGGGTCCTACCGAGGGGGCAAAAACAACCAAAAGCCACTTGATGCATTTCCCGGGGACTGGGAATGGCATGGATCCAGCCATGTGTGACCTGCAATGGCACTCAGCTGAAGGTGGACAAGCCCACAGGGCCCCAGACTTCATTTTAGCTGCTGGGGTCATACCTTGCCCTCCCATCCAGGCTGTAACCTCGATGGACAGCCCAGCGAGCCCAAAACACCAGTTCGGGTCAGCTAAGTCAGAATGTTTTCACATTCCAGGTTATTCATATTGGGCCAGCTAGAAACACAGAGAGGTGGTTCAAGTTTGAGTTGATCACTGTACCAATGGGACTCAGAGATGAAGGACATTGGAGTGGGCCCTGCCATCGAGGTGGGCTCCCTGGAAGAGGGGTCCTCGGGACAGAGTTGCTGGGGAAGGGGAAGGTGGAGGTGAGCAGGTGGGAAGAAGGCATTCCACTGCCGGGGACACAGCACAGACAAGGGCAATGATAGGGGTCACCTGAGGCTGCAGTCACAGCTGCAGCCCGATGTGACATCCCACCCACAGCCTCTCCAACCCACTGGGAATAAAGGTTTAAATTCACCAAAACCAGAAGGGGCAGGAGGCCTGAGTCCCCTCAGAATTGCGAGGAAAATATGTGAGAAGTGCACATTCAGCATCTCTGGGGACTGGCCGGGACATCTCCACATCCTCAGGGAGTCTGACACGCACTCAAGCTCCTACATGGCCATAGGGTCATGAGAAGAGACGGTCACTGGACTCCACGGCCTCAAGGCCCTTCCATGAAGCTGCTGTCCCTAGCCCTCCACGAGCCAGCAGGGCGAGAATGATCATCCGCCCCACTTCAGAGGTGGGCAGGGCTCAGGGCCATCCGAAGGCCTTCCAGGGTCACACAGCTTGCAGGGGGAAGAATCCAGGCCAGATGGACTGAGGTCTCCTCGGGACAGCGCATGCTTCTTGCTGCTGGGAAGAGGGACCCCAGGCAGTACCACCTCAGTTCCTGCCTGGACCGTGCTGGCATCCCTCATGGAGTGCATGGCGTGGGACTACACCACTGTGACACTCCTCCACCTCCCAGTCCCTCCCTTCCACCCGCACACGTCCAGCTACTACCCCAGCGCCTGGGGCTCTCTGGAGGAGGTGCCTGTCCCTGCTGCGGGACTGCGCCCTGTGCCCCGTGGGCCTCGCACAGATGTCCCACGTGCTCCAGCCCTCACCACCCACTCCCCTGGCCCTCATCTGTGTTTTGTTCATTTGATTTATTAACATCTAAGTGGCGGCAGCGTCCAGTCAGTAGGACTGATCCATTCCAGGGTTTAATTCGGTTTTTCCTGATTGGGTCTCCGGTCACTGTCTTTCTGCTCACCAAAATCAATACTTTAACCTTGTGCTTCAAAGTCAGCCCATCTGCAGGGACCAGCCCATTCCCCCAGGACTCGGTGCTGCTGTGGAGTGTGGCTGGCTCTACTGCAGTGATCTCAGCCTCCTTGCCCCAAGACCTCTACCCCCCAAGGCCCCCTGCCCCACCGAGGTCCCCTGTCCCCCCGCAGCCCCCTGCCCCCCACAGCCCCTTGCCCCCATCAAACCTCTCACCCATAGCCCCCTGACCTCACCAGACCAGAAGCCACAGGGTCTGTCACCCATCCTCCTTGGGCAGCTTCTGGGGCCTCACATCTAAGCTGCCACATTGCTGCTGGCTCTTGGAGACCATGACACCAGAGCACAAGACACTTGAGAGTCCAGCCCACGTCCCCCAGCTCCCCCACTATGGATAGCCAGGCACCGGGCCCTTAGGCCTCAACCTCCCCATCTTTGTGATGCTGAAAGTGCAAGTACAGGGAGAGCGGGACACAAGGTCACCACCATGACATGTGGCCTCTGCCAACCTCGCCCAGCACATGTCATGCAGGACCCATGGCCCTCCATCTCATCCTTCAGCATGGTGCCAACCCCTGTGGGCCCCCTGTGGGCAGTTCCGCCCCTCCCAGCCACTCTTGCCCCTACAGCACCATGACGCACATCTCACCTCTCCCAGTGGCTGCACACATTGGGGTCCTCAGGGTTCAGAGCGAAGGCAGCTGACAGGAGGCAGAAGACAAGCAGCCTGGCTGCGGCGTGCGTCATCCTGGCCCATGAGACAGAGGAGGCGTGTCTTCAGGTGGACCGGCCCAGCACCACTGTGGCGCAGCGAGCGTGGGAGGCACACGGGCAGGTCCTCGGGTTCTGAGGAAGAAGGGAATCTGCGTCAGAGAAGCCGAATTCCATGCAAGGTTCTGAGCAGCTCTGAGAACCCAGTGAAGGTTGCAAACACGTGCCCAGAAAAGTGCCGGCCTGTGTAGAATTGGTTGTCACTCCATGTCTTCAGGGCCCAGTCCATCGGAGGACTCTGGATGGCTCTGAAGGCAGTGCCCCCTGCACACCCTCCCAGGAGCTCTGCCCATCCAGCTCCTCCCTATGCCCACCTGCCACGAAGAAAGAGGAGCGTGGTGTGGCCCAGGGCTAGACCCGGACTCTCTCCCCCTCCTGGGAACATCAGTCACATACACCCAGTGAGGCAGTCAGCACGCGTCATCCACGGCAAGATGACGGAT
>CAUYQG010256315.1:0-10010 GCA_963574415.1 Tarsius wallacei
CTGTAATGCCTCTGCGGTGTCCGTGGACAAGTTCCGTGTGGGGAGCAGGCCCCCTGGGAGAGATCTGGAGTCTTTCTGTGTCCTCTTCTGCGGAGGTCTCACAGACCACGCTGCCCGGTCGCCATCTTGGCCCCCCTCCGAACATGCATTATCTTTTTTGAGCCTCTTCTTTATTCTTTGAGGCAGGTGCTATTACTGTCCCCTGTTTTACAGGAAAAGAAATTGGGCTGAAAAGTTAAGTAACATGCTGGTTTTTAAGTGAAAGAGCTGGGATTTAAACCCTGTCTGATACATGAGCCTCAGCTCTCAAACCACCACTGGAGTGTCTTATACAGTCTATTTTCAGCATTTTATTTCTAAAACCATCATGTGTAGGACAATCATAAGCAGTGAAAGTTTGCTAAATTTCTTTTACCGTCAAAATGGCTCATACCCATGGAACAATTTGCTTAATGACAGGGAAGTCTTTCTCCTCTATGGAATGGCTATTTTCTCTTGAAGGCTAAATATCTACTTCCTCTGCTTTTGAACTTGTTCCCAATGCACCTTGTTTTCTAACTTACCCTCACTCCTCATCAGCAAGATAAGAACAAAGGTAGTGAAACTGAAAGACCTGCACTAACATCCTTTTTAGTTGATTCCTTGGTGAGTCATTTAGCTTTTCTTAACTTTGACATTTCTTAAAGTGTGAATATCAGGTCTTGCCTTCTAGGTTTGTTGTGGGTGTTAAAAAGTAACATGTAAAAGCTTTGTGAGTTCTGACATGCTATAACATTGTTAAATATTATGAATACAAATGCTATTTGATAACCGATTGCCTGCTGCAGATCAGGCATCAGAGGCTAGAGAATAATCAGGAGATGGGAGCTGCCTGCGAGTTCTCAAGTTCTCTCACAAATTTTATACTGAAAATAGTAACTAAGATGTACCAAATGGATTCTACTCAACTCAACTTGGATGTCAGAACCTGTGGGTTTCAGGGGGTCTTGCAAGAAAAGGATGAAGAAAAGGAGACATAGATTTCCCTACTGAGTACCATTCTCCAAATGCTAGCAAGCTATGGGACAGTTATTCCAGGATGCCTTTGTAGAAGCAGATGCCCAGTGTTGTGTCACTATGACTTCTCCCTCCTGTGGAGATTAAACCTGCCCTACTTCTCTAGCATGAACCTAAAATTAGATGTGCAGCTGTCCTCCAATGAAGCCCTGTCTCCAGAGAGTACTCAGGGCAAGATTTATAACAGAAGCTTCAACCACACACCTCCTAGGGAAGGGACACATAGAGCAATGTCACTAACCCTCTGTGGCCTTGTGCCAACCCTCTCCCTAAGGGAGGCAGCTATTTCAGGCCTCCTTCACTTCCCAAATACCCACTATGCTGCACACACTTGCTTTGGCTTGTGCCTGTTTCCTTCCTTTGCGTCTCATGAGCACTAGTCTAGTTAGAGTAGTTATGATCAGACTTAGACTGCTACTATTGCCCTGTGACTGGACTTCTGTGACCTTGAAGTCAAAACCAATGTGCCTTAGCTTCCCTTTCCAGCCCTATTCCTAATTCTTTCTCTCATCTCTTTTTCTAGCCAGCTATTCCTGAATGTGGCATGTCCCATGCTGCCTCAGGTCTCTCCCTTCCTTTAGAATGCCATTGCTGCCTTATCCAGTGGTAGATGGTCCTATCCAGTCTTCAGACTCCTCTTGAAGCTATCTGCTGCATCTTGCTAGAGAGAAGAAATCTTCTCTCCTCAATGATCCTCCAGAACTTTGTACATACCTTTCCTTAACATGCATTCTATTCAACTCTGTACTATGTTGGCCTGTATGTCTTCCTTCTTCTCTAAATTCTATACTTCCTGAAAGTAGAAATCAAATTAGGTTTATTTTCCCTTACCACTTGCTCTTTTCCAAAGCATAGCCACATCACCTCTGATCCTGCTGGATCCCCAAACTGTAATATTTAATCTAACCTTTGAAACTGGGTTATCAGATGCTATCATCAGTGTATCTCCTTTAAACCCTGCTGGCTTGCCCTGCCTTATACATATTAAGTAAGCAGCAAACATGTTGAATCTTTCTAGCTGAAGCTGGTTCCTGAACCCTACTATATTCTATGACCATTGTACCACACTTCGAGAATGAGGACTTAGTACTGCCCACAGGCTGAAATGGTGCCTTCATCCCTCACCTTCATTCTCTCTGGAGTTTCCCCAAGAACTCAGGAAGTCAAAAAGTGTGTTGTTCACAATGGTGCTGGTGTCACCTTCATGGAGGATGGCATCTTTAATATTGCCACCCTGCCAATGCCCTCTCAGATTTTCATCTGAGACGTTATGCTATGATTTTCCTCTTCAGGCTCAGGGACCTGGAAGACTCAGTGTCTACTCCATGGGGTCTAGTCCAGTGTCTAGATTATATTTTTTATATTTATATATTTTTTTCCTTGATACCAGGCTGGTTCCACATGTGGGGTTCTGTCATGTCTAACCACATCTGGAAAATCATGTGGCAGACCTACCACAAGCTCTATTGCATGAGGGACTGAGGTGCCTTCCGGGAGAGAACTCAATTTGAGAGAGTAGGAAGTAGCAGCCATCAGCTTGAAAGGGAGAAAAGTTTACTCACTGGAGGAACAGAAAAGTTCAGAGTTTTCTGATTTATTTAGAGTTGTTTGGGGGAACTGACAGAGGTTGGCAGAAGGGAAAAATCTGAATCTGAGGGGCATGTGAGGGGCAGCATTCTCGTGGAAAATTTGCCTTCTGTTTGAAATAGGCTTCCAGTATTTGGTTTGTTCAGTGATTCAGCTGGGGCCTAAGAATTTCTGGGGGTGCTTTTTATAGAAATAGGGAGGAGGAAATGTCACTGGGCCAGAGTATGCTACCTCTTGCTAGTTTGTTCTACTGTGGACAAGCTTGTTTATCTGCACTAAAGCTGTCTTTGAGCTGTCCAAACTCACTAAGTGGGAAAATTTATTGAGGCAAAGATAGGTTACTTGTCTGTGACTGACTCATCTTGTGACCTTAGGAAAGCTTGTGTTCACTCCATGTCTCCACACTTTCTGTTAGTAGTTGTCCCTTTGTCCCCTCATTTCCAGGATAGGACTGAGGGTTTTGGTAGTAATAAGGACCATTTTCCCTTGTCACTTGCTCTTTTCCAAAGCATAGCCACATCACCTCTGATCCTGCTGGATCCTCAAACTGTAATATTTAATCTAACCTTTGAAACTGGGTTATCAGATGCTATCATCAGCGTATCTCCTTTAAACCCTGCTGGCTTGCCTTACCTTATAAATATTAAGTAAGTAGGAAACATATTGAATCTTTCTAGCTGAAGCTGGTTCCTGAACCCTGCTGTATTCTATGACCATTGCACCACACTTCGAGAACGAGGACTTAGTCCACAGGCTGAAATGGTGCCTTCATCCCTCGCCTTCATTCTCTCTGGAGTTTCCCCAAGAACACAGGAAGTAAAAAAGTGTGTTGTTCATGATGATGCTGGTGTCACTTTCACAGAGGATGGCATCTTTAATATTGCCGCCCTGTCAATGCCCTCTCAGGTCTTCATCTGAGACGTTATGCTATGATTTTCCTCTTCAGGCCTAGGGTCCTTGGGCCATGGGCTGCTGTGGGACTGGGAAGTGATGAGGCTGTGTGCTCCAGATCACCTGGGCTTAAACACCTTGGCAACAGAAGGAGGTGTTTGGATAGATGTGTTTGGTCTTCAGCAAGCTTTGTAAACAAATTCTTCAGTTTAGTCTCCTGTTGACTGTCCTAGTAGCTCCTTGTGCTTAGAATAATGTTAGGTGATCTTCTCCCTTCAAAGGCCCTATCTGCCTTTCTGGAATTTGAGTTTTGCCTGAATACAGGATTACTAGGCATTACTTCACTGGCAGCTCTTTATGGTGATTTCATTTTCAATTAATGAGTTAGAAAAAGTGTCCTGTTCCTCCTTTCCCTGTCCCCAGATCACTGTCTTTTCCTAAAGCCAGTTCTTCTGGGATTTTTCCAACAATCACACCATTCCATTTTATCTGATTGCAGTAGCTGATTGATGAATAAGATATAGCTAAAGCTAATGGGTTCCTTGAGACCATGAGTGATTGAATGACTCAGCTACTTTTCACTGAGACAATTGGAATGCAAGTTATAAGAAGCAGATTTTCTGTTTCTCAAAATAGCTACTGAATTCCCCTTAGGTTTTCATTCCATCCTACCTTCTACTAAGGGTTTTGTGACTGTTCATTCAACATAATTAGACTTTGTCGTCTCCAGGTCATGGGCTCACATTGGGGGTTCAGAAGCTGTGTGCTCCAGGGCACTCAGACTCAAATACCTTGGAACAGGAGTAAAAAAATTTTACCCCAGCCTCACAAATGTTGATATGGGGGTGTGCACCATGAGCTCAACTTACTAACACAGTGATTATTGCATCTGCAACCTGACCCTAAGCCTGTAACTGATGGTGGAATGAATAGTTTCCTACATGAATTAAGTCTTGGCAACTAGATTTATGGGGTTAAAGCCCTTTCATCTTCTTAAGAAGCCACTGATCTCCTATTAAGGCTAGTCATAGATATTCACATCGTAGGATCTAAAGCTTGAAGGTTCTAAGGAAACTTTTTGTTATCTCCTTCATCTTAAAATGAGGCCACTGACACCTAGAGAGGCTGAACCAAATCTTCTACCCTAACTTCAAGATACCATTCATTATTATTCTAAGACACTCTTTTGAATAATACAAATCAAATATGCCATGAATTAGGGCTTTTATGTGACAGCATTCCATGTGCCTGTCTCAGTGATAGGCATTGACTACTTGAAAATAACAGAAAGTGGACACTGTCCTCAGGTTGCTGACAGTTTATGCCAACAACAACAATGCAGTATGATAGGAAGTTACTGCATTCTGACCCAGTCTTCTGCTTGTGAAATGGGCCAGCTTTGTATCCTGTGGAAATGTTCTTATAATGCCTTTCTCAGAAATGCCCTTATTGTTGAGCAGACAGGGACTCTGCTTTGGACCTTGGGTTTTAGGTGGCCCTATATTTTTGAGAATCTTTCTTGAAATATATAAAGTCCCTTTTTAGTGTCTTAGAAGGGCTTGGCCTGGCAAATACCATCCAGGTGGGAATTCTAGTCCCTGTTCCTCCTCGAAATGCTCTCTGATCCTGTCACTTCAGTGAGGTAGACCAGATGCCTTGAGGAGAAGGAGCTCTGGAACTCATGTACTGGTGGTTGTCCCGACATCATGTGACTAGTCCTTGATGTAGGCATGTTGACTTGGCAAGCAGATCTTTCGCTGGTATGATATTTCTTCCTCAGGATGACATGAAGTGGGGCAGTCACAATGGTGATGATGTGCAGATATTGGATAGACCAAATTGTTTACATAGATAAGGCTCCAAGCAATAACAAAACACACACATCTTAGGAAGCACATCTTAGGAAGGCCTTACATTCACTGCCTTCCCTCTGATGAGGGTCATCTATAGAAACTCCATTTCCATCTTAATGTGCTCATACCTCTCCATAGATTTCTACCTCTAGAGACTAGTTACAGGCTCTTAGGAACTTGCACTTGTCATAGAAGTTAATCTAGCCTAGTCTGACTCAGCAAGGAGCTTTTGCAGAGAAGCTTGTATTTTCTGTAAAATCACACTTTCCTCACAATACTATAACCACCCACAGATATGTAGGAGAGGGGGCTTTGAGGAATTGAGGGGAAGGTACAGAAAGACTTTTATCAGAAGAGACTCTGTGACCTTCACCCTTTGCTTTGAGGGAGCTGATATTTCTAATAGGCCAAGATCAAATTCTTTAGGGATTGATTTCACACTCAGACACCACAGATTATAAAGCAGATGGGGGAAGAACACACACTCTGCTTTACCCGTTGGACTGTGGGTGGGTGCAGTGCCTGGAGATGTGCTTGTTTAGCAGAGACAAGCTGACTTAATTAGCTGGGAAGGAAAGGGTCAAAAGGAAGCCATCACACAGATGTCTAGCCATGGAAAGCTAGCTGCTTCTAAGGGTTTAGGCAGAAATTGTAGAACGAGGACAGATTGGAGGCTTCCTGTACAAGTTCAATTATAGCTCTGTTTTAATATTAGACCTCTATGTGATCTTTAGTCATATTCAGTAAGGCTAATGAGAAAACTGGCTAGAGAACAATTGATGGCTATTTAAAAGGGGTGAATTGTTATAAATTATGTCTGAGTTCCTTTCAGATGGTATAGCATAGGTATTCAATAGATACCAGTTAAATAAATAAACACTGCTGTTTTTGTTTGAGTTGTACTCTTGTAACTGTCCATTTATTCATTCAATAGTATTTTGGGGCTTTTATTATTAGCAGAGATGTCTGGGCTTTGAGATGAAAAGACACAGTCCTTGCCCTCAAGGAGCTTATGAATACAAGTATACATAGACATATAAATGAATAAGATAAATACTATAGTGGTAGGGTATTCAAGAAGGGGGATCTCAGTCTATTGAAGAACTTGAAAGGAGGAGTTTACTAAAAAAGGCAGTTTTTGGTTTGAAATAGTGAAGAAGTTTCCTAGATGTTGATATTGTAAGTAGATAACTGTCTAGGGAGAGGCAGAAGTAAGTACAAAGATAAAAAAGCACACAAAAAATTATGGCTTTATGTATTGTTAGAGTATACCGCAAGAGAGGGCAGGGAGCTCATCCAAATTTGAAACATTCTAATATCTTAGTAGACAATAGAATAATGAAAATATCTAATTCCCATTATATCTATATTTCTAAAGGAAAAATAAAAAAGGATAAACTCATAAAAAATTCAACTATCCTATAATCAGAGAAACACAATTTAGATCAAGACACCAATTTCACAGATCAGAGTAGGAAAGATTTTGAAAAAATGGTAATATTTATTGCTGGTGACCATTTAATAAAATGAACACTCATGCTGTTAAGAATGCAGATTGATAAAACACTCATGAAAACAATGGGGAAAAGTATATATTTTTAAAAATTTCTATTCCTTAACCCATTTTTTCTCCTCTTGACATCTGTCCTAAAGAATTTTATAAAATGTAGATAAAGATTTGTTGGCAAATATATCAGTCACAGTGCTATGTATAATTGGAAATGTTATAATCAGAAAAACTCCGATAATAGGAAATTATTGTTAAAAGTATTAAATCTATACATCATAATATTATGCAGCAACAAACAAAAACAGATTAGGAGTGATGTTTGTCATGGAAAATAGTTTATGATAAAATATTGAGTGGAAAAATAATGTTCAAAATTTATTATGACCTCAACTATGTAAAAAATATGGATACAACTTCTGCTTCAGGTCAAGATGGAAGAACTGGGATCAGATTTCTCATCTACATAAAATATTCAAGCTACAGATAAAATATATACAACTGTGTTTTTTAAAAAGATGGATATTAGGTAATGAATGACAGTGATCCCTGATTTTTTGGTTCATTATTTTAGACTCCCTAAAAGACAGCTGAGTGTTTAAATAAAAATAATCACAGTGTAATCTGTAGTTTATATTCCTTGTAATGTTAAAATATATGACAACAAGAACATAAACATCAGGAAGAGAGAAATGAAGTATTCCATTGTAATTTATATATAAAATGGTATAGCAACAAAGGTAGACTGTGATAAGTTGAAAATGTACACTAAAGCAATCAGTAAAATAATTAAGTAGTTATAGCTAATAAGACAGCAAGATGAGAAAATGTAATAAAAAATTCAATTAATCCAAAAGATGATAGAAAAGAGGAAAAGATGGTGAAGGAATAAATGTTGCAAATAGACCACAGGTAGCCAGATGATAGACTGAAACTTAACCATACCAGTAAGACATCCATGGTAAGTACTTGATTGATTGATTTATTTATTTATTGAAAGCAGGATTTATTAAGAGGACAGAAAGTCTCCCACAGTGGAAGGAGACCCGAGATGGTTGCCCAAGTATTCGATTTGAAAGGCAAATATAATCTTACTGATAAATAAGCAAGACTCAATTATGCTGCAGATAAGAAACACACACAATCTTTTATTGATAAATAATAATTGTACATATTTATGGAATACCTGTGATATTTTGATTCATGCATACAATGTATAATGAAATTATCAAATCAGGGTGTTTAGGATATCCATCACCTCTAACATTTATCATTTATTTGCGTTAGGAACATTTTAAATCCTCTCTTCTAGCTATTTTGAACTCTGTGCTAACTACAGTCACCCTGCTATGCAGTCAAACACTAGAACTTATTACTTCTATCTAACTGTATGTCTTTACCCCTCTTACCCCTTACCCCTCCTAACCTCTGGTAACTATCATTATTCTCTTTACCTCATAGCTTCCACATATGAGTGAAAATATGTGAATGATATTTGTCTTTCTGTGCCTGGCTTAACATAATGACCTTCAGTTCCATTCATGTTGCTGCAAATGACAGGCTTTTATTCTTTTTATGGCTGAATGGTATTTCTTCGTGCATATATACCACATATTTCTTTATCTGTTCGCCTGTTTTTGGATACCCAGATGACTCCATGTCTTGGCTATTGTAAATAGTGCTGCAATAAATATAGAGTTGCAGTTATCTCTTTGATATACTGATTTCCTTCATTTTATCAAACAATAGTGGAATCGCTGGATCACGTGATAGTTCTATTATTTTTGAGAAGCCTTTATATCATTTTCCATAATGACTGTATGAATGTATATTCTGATCAACAGTTTATAAGAGTTTCTTTTTCTGCATATCCTTACCAATACCTGCTGTTTTTTGTCTTTTTGATAATAGTCATTCTAACGGGGTAAGATGCAGTTTTGACTTGTATTTTCTTGATGATTGGGTGATGTGGAGCATTATTTCATATACCTGTTGGCCATTTGTATGTCTTCTTTTGAGAATGTCTATTTAGAGCCTTTGCCCACCTTCCTTTCTTCCTTTCTTCCTTTCTTCCCCCTCGTATCAAAGCCTTTGCTGTTCATAAATACTCTCAGATGTCCCTACCAATATAGGCTTAATGAGAGGCTACTTTTTAATGGGATTATGGGATTATGTTTTCTTGCTGTTGAGTTGAACTCCTTGTATATTCTCAATATTAATTCCTTGTCAGATAGTTTTCAGATATTTTCTCTCATTCAACAAGTTGTCTCTTCATTCTGTTGCTTATATCCTTTGCTGTGCAGATTTTTTAGGTTAATATAATCCTACTTGTCTATTTGTTTTTGTTTCCTGTGATTTGAAATCTTAGCCATAAAACCTTTGCCTAGACCAATGTTCTGAAGTATTTCTCCTATGCTTTCTTACAGTAGTTTTTAAGTTTTGGTTCTTATATTAAAGTCTTTAATTCATATTGAGTTTGTTTTTGTATATGGTGAGAGATAGGGGTCCAGTATTATTTTTCTGCATATGAATATCCAGTTAGCCCATCACCATTTGTTGAAGAGGATATCCTTTCTCTAGTGTATCCTCTTGGTGCTTTTGTCAAAAATCAATTGACTGTGAATAGGTGTTTTTCTTTCTGTGTTTGCTATACTTTTCTGTTGGTCAGTATGTCTGTTTTTATAATTGTATCGTGCTGCTTTAGTTACTGTAGTAGTATATTTGTAGTAAATTTTGAAGTTAGGTAGCGTGATGCCTCTGGCATTGCTCTTTTTTGCTCAAGTTTGCTTTGATTCAGGGTTGTTTATGGTTTAATACAAATTATAGAATTTTTTTTCCTATTTCTGGGAAGAATGTCATTGGTATTTTGGTGGGGATTCATAGACTCTGAAGATTGCTTTGAGCAATATGGTCATTTTTAACAATATTAATTCTTCTAATCTATGAGCATGGGATGTCTTTCCATTTTTTTGGTTCTTTTTTTTTTTTTTTTTTTGAGTTGGAGTCTCACTCTGTCGCCCAGACTGGAGTGCAGTGGCCGCTCCCGGCCACTGCAGCCTCGACCTGCTGGGCTCCGGCGATCCTTCCGCCTCAGCCTTCCAAGTAGCTGGAACTAC
>CAUYQG010256318.1:0-11745 GCA_963574415.1 Tarsius wallacei
TCCCGCTCTGGCGGGCGGGACATAATCGGGGCGGTGGGGGGGAGGTGGGGCAGAGGCACACGGAGGGGGTTGGCGATGGGTGGGCTCGGGTTTTACTCTCTGATGCTGGGAAACTTGGAGCTTGGGCTCTCCAGGGTGGGCCTCGTGGGGTGTCTGGGGCTGCCAGAATTCCCCAGGCTCTAGACGAGGCGGTGAAGCCGGAGCCAGGCACAGACCCTCACCCTGTGTCCACCCCACCCTCAGTGAGCAGAAGACCCAGAGTGCCCTGGGGGCCTGTGGTTCCCTGGGTTTGGCCGCCTGTCCCTGGACCCCAGAAGCCGGCAGGATATCCCCAAACCTGTCCAACCTCGTCTTGTGGGCGCTGGGTTGGGCAACTGATCCACACAGGATGGAGAAAGGCCTGGGTGGCCGGGCGGGGGCTGCACTCCCGGGGCCAGGCAGAGAGTGGGGTTACCCATGTCATCCAAAGTCGTCAGTGTGGCTCGCCTCGGTGCCGGCTCTACCCTCTCCAGGTGTAGCAGGTGGGATCTTTACCCTCAAAGAGTCCTGCATGTCCCCTCCCTGTGGTGGAATGAGGGGTGAACCCCAAATACATGCACGTCTCACAACTGGGCCCTGTGAGCAAGACTCTACTGGAGATGGCAAAGATGCCACTTGATCAAGGACATGGGCGGGGCCTGCGGGAGGACCTGGTCTCCAGTGACGAGGTCCTCACGATAGATGGGAAGGGAGAGGGCACAGAGGCCGAGGGACAGCGTGGGGACACGGAGACAGGATTGGGGCGACGAGTCCCGGCCAGGTGTGCCTGGGCCCCCGGCTCAGGGACTGAACAGACCCTCCCTGGGAGCTTCTGGAGGAAGCATGGCCCTGCTGCACTTTGACCATGGCCTTGTGGCCTCCAGCACAGTGGCCAAGACGTTTCTGGGGTCCCCGGCCTGGCGTGGAGTCCTTTGCTGGGAGCCACCAAAATTCAGTCCAGCCCTTGCCCCCATCCGGCAGGAGACCCAGCCCTGGCGTGGTTCCCGAGGCTCATGGGGCGGCCACTGAGACCCGCCCTCATGTGCACGCGAAGGTCGCCTGAGGCTGACCGACTGCCCCCTGACACGTATGCCTCCTCCTGCTTGGGGTGCTTCCCGAAGCCTGGGGGGCGGGGAGGGGAGACTCCAGATCCCGGAAGCCTTGGATTTCGTGCTGGAATGTGGGGAGTCACTGGGGCAGGGGTATTCACCCTGTGCACATGGGGACCACGTAAGGGGGCTGTGAGGGGTACGTGAAAGCCATGTGTGGGCAGCGTGGGGACCTGTGAAGGACACCTGGGGGTCACTCATGGGACTCGTGGGGGGGGGTCACACGAGGGCTCTTGGTGATTCCATGAGAGGCACGTGGAGGCTGCCTGTGGGTCCCGTGAGGTTCATGGGGGTCATGTGCTGGGTGCCGCGTGAGTTCACCAGGATGTCACCTAGGGTCATAAGGGGTCATGTGCGGGGTACATGCAGGGCACGTGTTCACCCCATGTGGGGCCTGTGGGGTCTGAGGGGAAGTCATCAGGGATGGGTGGCTGCATTTGGGGGCCTCGTGGGAGACTCTTTGGGGGCATATATAGGCAACATGGTAGTCGTGTGGGAGGAAAGTTGAAGAGGAGGGGGCACATGGTGGGCGTCACTCTCACAGATCCCCGTGGAGGTGATCATCAGGTGCACGTGGCCTTGTAAATCGGGGCAGAGCTGGTTCCTGAGACCCAGTACCTGGAGCCTGTGGGGATAGCAAGGCAGCCAGCAGGGACAGGTCCCCTCAGTCCTTCCCACTCAGAGGAAGAGAGAGTGATGGCGGCCTCTCACCCATAGTGTCCGCACTGATTCCCCAGGATTGCTCGTTTCTGTGGGTGGGAGGGGGGTGGCCCCCGGTCGCTGGTGTCTCCCCACTGATTGGGAGCCAGGAAGCTGCGTGTGTACAACTTGGGCTGAGCGGGAGTCACCATTAGCCGGCAAATGGAGGCACATGGGGTCATTATAAACGTTCTTAGTATCACTGTCTAAGCAATGATATTAAGACAAAAAACATGATTCAAAAATTTAGGCTTTGTTGAAATTAAAATATTTTGATTTACAATGTATACAACAAGGCAAATAATGGCAAGCGATAAACTGGGAGAGACTGTTTTGAAAACGTATGCCTGGGCAATCTCCTCAGGTCCCCTCCTGCAGTAGAAGCTTTTCTGTCTTCTAAATAAATCTTGCTTTCAGAAAAAAAAAAAAAAAAAAAAGAAAGAAAAATTTAAAAATCTGTGCCTAATACACTTTTGCATTCAGAATAAAAACAAACAACTTTATACAATAGCTATAAAATGGGGAAAATATTTAAACAGATATTTCACTATAAAATGTACAAAAATGCCAAATTAAAGCATGTTCAGCACTAATGACATGCAGATTAAAACCACTACACATTTACTGGAATGGTTAAGTTTGAAAGCCTGACAATACCAATATTTTGGTGAAGATGAGGAGCAATTAGAACTCTCTTACACTTCTTGTAGGAAGTCAACGTATTACAAGAATTTTGGAGACAATTTGTAATTTCTAATGACATTAAGCACATATCGTTGACCCTTGAACAACTGGAGCTTAGGATTGTTGACATTTGCACAGCTGAAAATCAACATATAACTTTTGGCTTCCTCAATATTAATAGCATACTGTTAACTGGAATTCTTGCTGATAACATAAACAGTAAATTAACAAATATTTTGTATTTTATGTGTATTATATGCATTTAGTCTAACAATTACATAAGCTTAGAGAAAAGAAAATCTTACCAAGAAAAATACAAAGAATGAAAGTTTTAAGAGTTAACATGAGGCCAGGTGCGGTGGCTTAAGCCTATAATCCCAACACTTTGAGAAGTCAAGGTGAGAGGATTGCTTGAGCTCAGGGGCTTAGACCAGCCTGGGCAACTTGGTGAGACCTTGTCTCTACAATAAATCAAAAAACAAGCCAGGCATGGTGATGGATGCTTGCAGTTTCAGCTACTTGGAAAGCTGAGGTGGAAGGATTGCCTGACCCAGCAAGTCTAAGCTATGGTAGCCGTGAACGTGCCACAGAGTGAGACTCCAACTCAAAAAAAAAAAAAAAAAAAAAAAAGTTATGGAAATACTTGCTTAAAACTAAAAATGGAGTAATTTTAGTTAAAAAGGCTGGTCTACTCAGCTTAGTCATGCTTAAAGGAGTACTTGTTTCAACCTTTCTCTAATCATTAGCCCACAGAATCAGTTAAGTAAAAATGATATTGCTTGTAAACCCTTGGCTATTTTTTTGTACTGACTATTCCTCCCTCTTTCTGAACATTTGTCTTCCAGGAATATGAAGTCAGGCCAGCCTAACAATCTATTGTGTCCAGCTTTCTGTGACTGTCCACTAGACCCCTGCCTAAAATCACAAGATATGCGTTGCCCTAACAACCCCAAGGCACCTAATGGATGTTATCAACACCTAGAAACCAGGGAAACTTTTACCCATTCCCCCATAAAAGCCTTAGCTTTAAAAATGCCTTGTATCCAAACCTCTGGGTCAGCCAACTCTTAGCATTGTTCCTGTTCTCTCTTGAATGTGAAAAAACTCTTTTGCTTTCCTTGCAAATCTTTGTTTTATTCTCCCAGCACCAGCCTACCTACACTCCTGAACTCTAACAAAGAAAAAATGTAATTTTTTTTAACTGAAAAATACAGTTTATTTAGAAAGCAGATTGGAGAAAGAGAGAAAAGGGGTACCTGCTTCCCCCAGACTTGGGAGGGGCCCAGAGCTGAAAGAGAAGTATGACCCAGCCATAGCTCAGTGAAAGCAAGGCCAGGCCAGAGCTTAAGAAAAACAATGGCCGAGAAAAGATAATTGTTAAGTGGAAGTGGAGCATCATAAAGATCTTCATCCTCATAGTCTTCCTGTTGAGGCAGAAGAGGAGGATGAAGAGGAAGGGTTGGTCTTGATGCTTCTGGGGTGTGATAGAAGGAAGAGGTTGAAGGGAAAATAGAAGACACAGATGTATGGGACAAAACAGAATTACATCACACTTTCTGTTTGAATTTTTTGCTTTTAACTTTATCTAAAAATGTTCCTTTGTGATACCAATCCTTCTTCTACCATTTGCTTTATTTTCAATGCTGTTTTCCTACCCGGTTCTTTGTTGTAAAAGAAGTCAAAAGAAATATTGAATAATCAAAACCTGTCTGCCAGACTGACTGTCTAATGTCAATTTGTTTTCTGGACTGCTTCTTTTACATCTTCTTCCGAATCACCTGGCACTGGTTGGGAAATACTTATCCCCAGCCTCTTGTGTGGTGACTTTTATCTCTTAAATTTCTCCAGGATTTGTATTTTGAAACTTCAACGCCCAAATTATTTGCCATGCTTTTATTATAAATACAATGCTTATGAACAAATTATTTTACTATCATATTTAGGAATTTGTATTCGTGCTTTTCAGAATTTTGGATAATAAAACACATAGTTTGAAAGTGAAAACATTTCCTCTTATGTGAGTAGAGTCGTAGAATTGCCATTGTATCAAAGTTTAAAATCAAATACGTGGTTGTCATTCTTGATTTTATCAAAATGTTTTGGTGTCAGGAAAATGAATTCTCAAAGTTATTTTTTCCTCCATAGTTCAAGCAGTAGCTTGACTGGTATTCAAAGTATTTTACTTCAGATAACCAGAATACAGAGGAATTGCTATCAGAGTAGGAATAAGAGATTCACATTCACAATGCCTAAGTCTCTGGACAGTGATGATAAATAATTGTTAATAAAAAAAAATTGGGACAAGTCACATAAGACAAGCTAGATGCGGGCTTTTCTTAGAATATCATGCCTCTGTGCTTTGGATAATTCCTCATTGTTTGTGAGAATTACTGCACTGGTAGTTCCATGTTCTATCACATTCTAACCTTCAAAGTGCTCAGGTCTGATATGCCTGGCTGGTGGGTGAAAGCAGTGTATTCATCAGAAAGACTCCTGAATGCTTAACCACCCTGTTCTTAATTATCTAAATTAGTCTTGCTTAAGAAAACTAGACTAACTACATCTGAGCTACGTACTCTAACTATGCCTGGCTCACTATGAATCTATACACAAAAATCAACTGTAAATGGATGAAAGACCTAAACATAAAACTTCAAACTATAAGAACCTTAGAAAATGCAGGAGACACCCTTATGAAAATTGGAACTGGCAACCAATTCCTGATCAAAACCCCAAATGCCCATGCCATAAGAGAGAAGATTGACAAGTGAGACCTTATCAAACTGAAAAGCTTCTGCAAATCCAAGGAAACATGTACCTTACATCTTCAAAAAAAATTTTTTTTAATTAAAAACAAATAAATAAAAGAGCAGGGAGACAGTCCGCAGACTGGGAAAAATATTTGCCAACTGTATATCTGACAAAAGCCTAACATCTAGGATCTACAAGAACCTCAAACATGCCAAAAAGAAAAAAAAAAAAAAGAGCAACCCTATTAAAAAGTAGGCAAAATTTTGAATAGACACTTCTCAAAAGAAGACATACAAGCAGCCAACAGATACATGCATAAATGTCCAGCCTCACTAATCATTGAAAAAATGCAAATTAAAACTACACTGAGAGACCACCTAACTCCAATCAGGATGATCATTATCGATAACTTAAAAAGCAACAGATGCTGGAGAGGATACAGAGAAAAGGGAACACTTCTACACTATTGATGGAACTATAAACTAGTACAACCTCTGTAGAAAACAGTGTGGCGATTTCTAAAACATCTAAAAATCAACCTCCCGTATGACTCAGCAGTCCTCCTTTTGGGAATATACCCAGAGAAACTCAAATCATTCTACAAAAAAGATACCTGCGCACGCATGTTTATTGCAGCACTATTCTCAATAGCAAAAACATGAAACTAATCTCTTAAAATCTTTTACATCTATCTCCTTTTTCCCCCCACTCCTTGAGTGCAGTTCTCATATTTTTTACAGAATTTTTGTTCAGTTACAGAATGTAAATCACAATATCATCTTTGTAGTCATTAGCCAGTTTGGTGTTCTCCATTATTTTCAGTAAATAACCACCAGATATTATGTTTTATTTAATACTTATATCAAACATTTTTATCTATAGGATTCATGCTGCACGCTATTTGAATTGAAATGTTTTCATGCTTTGTGATATGTAAAGCATTTTAAAATAGGTTCTCTGACAGTAATTTCATAACAAATTTCTTTTTCTTAATTAAAACATGAGAATGAAAACTTCAGCTTCTGGAAACATTAGCACCTAAGTTTTTGTTGTAAATTTGCCACCATTTAGTCAAGAGACCCTGTGAAAATCAATTCACCTTACATATTGTAATGATTTCATTTGCAAAATGAACAAGCGTCTTAGATAACCTCAAATAGTCCTTTCAGCTCTATACTTTTATGATTCTGCTTGTAATTAGTCTGGAATCTAATAATTTGCATTAGAAAAGAAAAATCTATCAAATATTCTAAGTATCCCAACAGAACTCATGCTAAAATTCAATAATCAAATTATATTCATTTAAATGTTCAAATGTATTTAGTTTATTTAATGTGGATATAGACTCCGAAAGAAATTCGCCTTTTTTTTTTTCTCATAATTGAACCACTGAAGCTTTTTTTATAGGTCCTACTTGGGTAAATGAATCTCATTTTTTCTCCACATTTATCCAGTAGAGCTTTGCTTCAGTATTAGCAAGTAGATGAATTCAGTACTTTCCTGTCTTTACTACCTAATATTTTAAATTCAGCATGTCTCTAATGGAATAAAACTGGATCACATATAAAATCAATCCTATTTGAACAATTTTACACTGTCATGCTTGAGAGTGCAAGAAATAACCGGAAAATGAATGCTATAATTCACTTTTCCCCTAGAAGATAATTTTGACACAATTACTTATGAATATCATTAAAAAACTTTTCGTTAATCCTCAAATAAGTTCTGTGGGTTGACTTAAGTTCTCTGTGTGCTTATACAGGAACAGTAAACTGATCATTGGCAAATTCACACACCAAAAATTCACAAATTCTACCAGATCCAGGATGCGGTTATTGCATAGACCACTAGCATTTTAAAATTACATGCGGGAGAGAAGAAAATGGTTCAATTATTTTTATTCAACAAAGACAAAATATAAGTAAGAAAAAGAGATTAATGAGAATAGAAGAAAAAGGACAGAAAAAGTTCAAGTTTGAAAAAATATGAAACCCTTAATATCCCTGCAGATAAAATAGCATGACAAGAATCTGGAAGGTTAATTAAATTAGCTATTGTAGGAAAGAGAATGGCATTGGAGTGGTAAAAAGATGTTTGCATCAGGGTTTGGTGAACCAGAATAACTCCACATGAGAATGATGACCTGAAGTACCTAAATAATAAGTAAATAAACAAATGAATCAGAAAACCAACTAAAGGCAGTTTATACTGGGAGTGGTTGTAAACTAACCTGCATAAAACTGAGTTAATCTCAGCTAAATGTTTCTTAGCCTGCTTCCCAAGTAGTTAAGTCTGGTTCTGTGGTCTTGGCATATCTGTATTAACGCACCTGCATGCATCTAACAATCAAACTGTTCATTTTTTTTCTCTTACACATATACCAGAGATTGCCTAATTAATTTATTTATTCCACATGCTTTAGATGGTTTAAGAATTATATAAGCTTAAGCATTATAGTTTGGTTTATTAAATAGGCTTATGCCCTATAGTCATATATTTGAAAATAAGCAGGCTGTTTTCATTTCATTTATTGTGATTATTGCCTAAGATAATGTATCTATAGAGTCAATGCATTTAAATAAATGGTGGAGTAAAAATATAGAGTTGATAAAGTAGGCAGATTGTACTAGGAAATTTAAGGCTGTAGGAAAGTTCCAAGCCCATTGGTGTCTGCAACAGCTGGTGCAAAACCATGTGTGCAAGGAAGATGGCCTAGCTATTGGAAACCTCACACCTACCTAACTGCTAGACTTATCAGATACACCTGCCGCACAGTAGTCCGTCAATCCAGGATTGCAGTGGGAAGCTGAACACCAAGACAGGGACTGGCTGAGAGACCACCTGGAACACTTGCCTCAATAGCCAAGGTTGATCCAAAATAATCATGACATACTTTTACCATGAATATAATACGATTAGCATCAAATTACCTCTGGCAAGTTCCCCACCCCCATTGTATACCTGACGCCATGACAGAACTAGTATGGCCCTATGAGGCCTAAAACTCCCCCACCCATTGTGAAGGAGGAGTCATGATAGCCCAGCCCAAAGACTATCCATTTCTAGGAAAAGACCACTCCAAAACCCACTACTCAGTACCCCTTAGAATAAGCCATAACTCAACTATAGTTAAGGGAAGAAACAGCGGCTTCTATAGGCTGTGTCTGCCCACCCTTCCTTCTTGAGTCTACTCTTTGTCTAATAAAGCTACTTGCTTGTCTTTTTGTCTGCTTGTAAACTTGAATCGGATCAGCGTCACCGACTCCTTGTCCCACACCCAGAGCTGCATCCTTCTCCTGATAGCAGAGTAATGTCAACCAAGGCATGCTACTCCTATAGGCTTTCTAATGATATCTTTTTCTAGAATCATTGAGAAAATTTTAATTTAAAAAGCAACAGAAATCACTTATCTATAGTTTACTTGAAAAGTCACTCACAATGATCTCGTATTCAAAAGTCCATTCCACTCGTTTTTTATCAAATTTTCTAAAAAGTGAATTTTCTATCATTTCCTAAAATTAAAAATAACATACAATTTTATATGATAAGAAATAGTAGCAACTGATTTTATTTAGAATCTTTCCATCTGTTTGTCTAATTCAAAATCATTCCTGAAGTTATCTCATTTAAAATTTTTTTTTTTAATTTAATTTTTTTTTTTGAGTTGGAGTTTCACTTCGTCGCCCGTGCTGGAGTGCAGTGGCACCCTCACGGCCTCTGGAGATCCTTCTGCCTCAGCCTCCCAAGTAGCAGAGCTACAGGCGTGTGCTACCACGCCTGGCTAATTTTTTATTTATTGTAGAGATGAGGTGTTGCCAAGTTGCCCAGGCTTTTATATGAATGTGACTTCCACAGTTCTCCATTTGACCCCACAGGGCACCCACAAAGTATTTACATGGCCCCTATGAAACCCCTATGCAACCCCCATGTGACATTCACGTAACTCCAAGTAGTCCCCACACGTGACACCCATGCAGAGTCCAGGAGTCCAAGTGCCTGCCACCCAGTTCCAAGCATGCCACATGCACAGCCACATGATGTCCCTGTGGATGCACACACTATGCACACATGACACTCATGCAGCCTCCATAAGGCTTCCACCAGGCATCCATGTGCACCAACACAGCACTCGCCTGCCGCCCACCTGACACCCACATGGCATCCACATGACACCCACTTGTGCACATGCCATACACCTGATGTGCATGCACTATACAGGTAGATGATACCCACGGGACATCCACGTGTGCTCCAAACGCCCCCCAATGTGACACCAACTTGACACCCTGGTGGGGTTCACGTGCCCCCATGGATATCAACATGACCCCCACGTAGTGTGCACATGACACCCACACTGTCCATGTGTGGTCCATTCGCCTCCACATGCCGCCCACATGACGGTCATGCAATGCCCATGTGCTCTGCACGCATCATCCACATGCCCCCCACCTCCACTTACCATCCACTCACTGTCCATGTAGTCTCCATGTGGTGTCCATGTGCCTGCCTCTCTGGACCCAGGCAGGGTTGACAGGGGCTCAGCAGCCCTCTCCTTCACTTCTCCAGCAAACGTATTTCCCCAACAACACCTGGGGCAGAACCTGGTGGCAGATGGGAGTGGCAGGGGACCTGGGAGTAGCTGGAGCTGGGTCCCCCTCCTTGAAGGGCCTGGGCTCCCAAAGTCTCAGTCTGTGTCCCTCAACCCAGGCCTTCTGCATGTAAAGGCTCCCGGAGAGGGGCCACACAAGGCGGTGAGAGGTGGGCTCATCACAGGGCCTTTTCCTCCCACCTCTTGATCCCCCTCAGCATGAGGCTTTCCTGGCTCTGAGGCCCTCAGCCTCCATCCCAGGTGGAGGCAGCTGTCCCCGTGGACTTCCCAGGGCCCTCTGGGAGCCGGTAACGCAGCCTTGACTGTGCCCGGATACTGCTCCGAGAGCTTCCAGTACTAGCCTTTTCCTGCCATGAGAG
The DNA here is from genome assembly GCA_963574415.1 of Tarsius wallacei. NCBI lineage: Eukaryota > Metazoa > Chordata > Mammalia > Primates > Tarsiidae > Tarsius > Tarsius wallacei. The sequence continues at coordinate 10,230 of CAUYQG010256318.1, forward strand.
CTTTCATGAGGGCGTAGAACCTGTTTGCTGTTTTCCTTCCAGGGCCTCCTACAGCCTGGGCAGGTCTCTGCCCCTGAGTCTCTCCCAGAGCAGCAGCCCTAGGCTCTGGGCTGTAAAGGGACCTTCCATTGCAAGGCGCTCACAGGGACAGGCTCTGGGCATCAAGACCCCCGAATTCCCATCCCTCACCCCTGAGCCTGCTCCTGGCCTCACCTCCCAAAAGCACTGGCCCACGGGTGTGTCCCATCCAAGAGCAGGAGAGATGCCCCACATTCCAGTAAGAAATCAAAGGAGTCCAGGATCCTTAGTCTGACCCTCCCCCCCAGACCTCGAGATGGACCCCAGGCAGGAGGGGGCACACGTGGCTGGCAGCCCCACACGACACCTGCCCGTCTGGGAGGACCTCAGTGGCCTCCCTGTGAGCCTCAGGGGCCACGCTCAGGGCTGAGTCTTTTGATGGGAGGCCATGTCTCCGTGCCCGATTGGGGCCAGGTCTGGTGGATTCTGGTCTCCCAACAAAGGACCCACGCCAGCTGAAGACGACGGAAACGTCCTGGCCACTGCGCTGGAGGCCACAAGGCCACCGTCGAGGCGCAGCAGTTCCGTGCCCCCTCCAGAAGCCCCCAGGGAGGGTCTGCCCAGTCTTCCCCAGCCTTGGGTCCAAGCATGCCTGGCCCGGACACTTCGCCCCAATCCTGCCTCCGTGCCCTCACGTTGTCTCTTGGCCTCCATGTTCTCACCCTTCCCGTCTCTCGTCAGGGCCCCGCTGCTGGAGACCCACCGACCCGGATCCTCCCAGGAGTCCTGGTGACATCTTTGCCATCTCTTCTAGAGGTGAGACCTGCACGTATTTGGGGTTCACCACTCATTCCACCACAGGGATGGGACACCCAGGACTGTAGAAGAGTAAAGACCCCTCCAGGCACACCTGGACAGGGGCAGTGCCAGCTCCAAGGCAAGTCACACTGATGGCTTCGGAAGACACGGGTGACCCCATTTTCCCAGCCACCCCGCCTGGCCAGGCCCCTCTGCCAGGCCACGAGAGTGCAGCCCCCGCCTGGCCACCGAGGTCTTCCTCCATCCTGTGTCGATCACTCGTCGAACCCAGCGCCCATGTGACAAGGTTGGACGGGTTTGGGGACATCCTGCCGGCTTCTGGGGTCCAGGGACAGGCGACCAAACCCAGGGAACCGAAGCCCCCCAGAGCACCCTGGGTGTCCTGCTCAATGAAAGCAGGATGGACACAGAGTGAGGATCTGTGCCTGGGTCCGGCTCCACCCTCTCGTCTGGAGCCAGATGGGTTCTGGCAGCTCCAGACACCCCATGAGGCCCACTCTGCGGAGCCCAAGCTCCAAGTTCCCCAGCACCTGGAAATAAAACCCGAGCCCATCCAGTGCAGCCCCCTCCACTCGTGCCCTCTGCCTGCCCCGCCCTCTGGTCCCGCCCCCAACTCCCCTGTTCCCCCTCCCTCGCCCTCCGAGAGTTCTTGCCCTCCCCTCTTATTATTCTTTTCTTT
>CAUYQG010256324.1:0-25563 GCA_963574415.1 Tarsius wallacei
GGAAGGCTGATTTTTAGAGCTTTTAAGAATTGCCACACTGACTTCCACAGAGGCTGTACTAGTTTACACTCCCACCAACAGTGTAGAAGTGTTCCCTTTTTGCCACATCCTCTCCAGCATCTGTTATTTTTTGAGTTATTGATGATGGTTATTCTGACTGGAGTTAGGTGGTATCTCAGTGTAGTTTTAATCCGTGTCTCCTTGATGACTAGTGAGGTTGAGCATTTCTGTATCTGTTGGCCTCTCGTATGTATACCCTGAAGAACTCAAATCACTCTATAAAAAAGATATCTGCACACGTATGTTTATCGCAGCATTGTTCACAATATATATTGGTTTTCATCCATGGTTCCTGGCTTATAACTCCATATCCCTTGTTACAGTCTTTTGTTACAATATTGGGTGTGATCTGCCTCAGGGTCAGGCCTGAGAAACAGAATCTCTCCAGCCTTCTCCTGCCTTCCTTTCACCTGCTGCAAGACAGAACTCTACTCCCTGCCTTCTGACTGTGGCTCTTAAGACTCCCCCCAAGGAGGGTTTTACCCTATACACCGGGAGAAGGAATGCTGACATCATGATGCTTCCAAAAAAACCAAAACAACAAAAAAACCCCAAGAGGACTGGGTTTGCAGCGCTTCTGGATAGCTGAACATGAGGAGGTTCCTAGAGGTGTGTCCCGGGAGGGCATGAGACCTTTGCACCCCTTCCCCATACCTTGTCCTATGCATCTCTTTATCTGTATCCTTTGGAATATAGTTTATAATAAACTGTTAAACGTGTTTCCTTGAGTTCTGTGAGCCACACCCTCAAATTATTTGAACCCAAAGAGAATGTTGTGGAAACCTTAACCTGAAGCTGGTCAGTCAGAAGTTCTGGAGGCCCGGACTTGTGATTGATGTCTGGGGAAGGAGGACTGTCTTGTGAGACTGACCCCTCACCTTGTAAGATCAGACACTGTCTCCAGGTAGATAGTGTTGGAATCGAATTGGAGGACACCCAGCTGGTGTTTGCTGCTTGGTAGTGGGGAGAAACCCCCGCATTTGGTCACAGAAGTCTTCTGTGTTGATGATTATTTTGGTATGAGAGCAGAGAAAAAATCCTGCTTGAGATTTTTTTCCTCAACCAGAACCATTTAAATTTTTAATTTTATTTATGTTGTTTTCTTTCCTTGCTTAGTACCCTTGTCCAAGCATTTCGGACTCTCTGTTACAGCTTCTCCATCACTTTCTAAAAATGGAGTTATAATAGGAACTCTATTGGTTCATGATGTTCGGTGGCCAAACTTCTTTCTCAAATATCTGATAAATTTAAGCCTGCAAAATCAAAAGAAAAATTATCAAAAGCGTTGCCTGGAAATTCAGATAAGGACAGTAAGCATAGAAACAGTTTCTAGCCAACCTGCCAAGGTCAGGAGTCTGAGGCGTCCTTGTGTCCTGTAACAAAGAGCAGGAGGGAATGGAATACCCAGAGCTTCTAACAGAGAAGGTTTGCGCTGAAAGGCTAGCCCCTGATCCCGGCAGCAGGCATCTTAGACACATGCTTAACCTGTCTACACTGCATGCACATTTGTTTCAATTTGCTGGCCATTCTGAATTTTTTTTTAAACAGCTTGATTTTTTTTCCCTTAAAAATTTTTTTTGAAACAATTTCAGAGTTACAGGAAGGTTTCGGATACAATCCAAAACAATATTTTTTCTCCAAAACATTTGAAAGGGAATTTGTCAATATTTGAAAACAAAGTAAAATATAAGCACAGCCATTAAAATTAAAAAAAAATTTTCAGTCATGCACTACTATCATCTAAGCGTCAGGCACCATTCAGGTTTTACCAATTTTCTCTAAAATATTTTTTATTGCAAAAGGATACAGTTCAGAGATACCTGTTGTGTTTTGCTGTTGTGTCTTCTTCAATCTGGAAAAATTCTTAGGTCTTACCTTCACCTTCTGTGCTTTGGTGCTTTGAAGGTTATGGGAGAGTTATTTGTTTGAATGTTCCTCAGATTGTGTTTGTCTGGTCTTTTCTCATGGTTGGATTCTTGTTGTTCAGTCTTTGGCAGGCCCAAATGACTACCTAATTTGTAGATCCCAGTGAAAATGTGGGGATATTTGTTCCAAAAGGAAGGAAAAAAGGGCTAGTAAAGGTACTAAAATCAATCAATTAAATAATAGTGAATAAAATAAAGCTTTTTATTTTCTTTCACCGTCTCTGTCTGTCATGGTGCTTTTAAATTTGCTTTTATTTTATTTTATTTTTAACTTTTAATTTTTTTTATTTTAAAGATGTGGCATACAATTCAGGGTTAGATATACAAAAGATCATTATGCAGGTACCCTTGTTGATGAGGTGTGCCCCCCTTGCCCAGGAAGACCAGACTCACACTACAACCAATCCTGCTTCCCTCCCACCCCCCCGCAGTTTCCTGCTACCACCAATCATTTTCTTTCTTTTTTTTAATTATAGAGATGTGGGGTACAATTCAGGGTTAGGTATACAAACGTTGATTATGCAGGTACCCTTGTTGATGAGGTATGTCCTTACCTCCCCTAGCAGTTTCCCTCAACTGCCAATCCCACCCCACCTCCTTTGACATTTTCCCACTACGTTCAATCCCTTTCTTCTAGTATTATAATTGTTGAAGGTCCGCTTATGAGTGAGAACATATGGTACTCTGTTCTTTGTTTCTGTGATAGAACACTGAGTATGATTGACTCTAAATCCATCCAAGTTGCTGTGAAGTCCATATGTTTGTCCTTCTTTATGGCTGCATAATATTCCATTGTGTATATGTACCACATTTTTTTATCCAGTCCAATACATCTGTAACAAGCAGGCAGAGACCCAAATTAAAAGGACAATCCCATTCACAATAGCGCCTCCCCCAAAAAAAAGAAAAAAAAAAAAAAAGAAATACCTCAGCATCTTCCTAACCAGAGAAGTGAAAGACCTTTACAATGAGAACTACAAAATGAACCATGGCACTGCTCAAAGAAATCCAAGAAGACACAAACAAATGGAAAAAATATTCCATGATCATGGATAGGGAGAATCAACATTGTTAAAATGTCCATCCTACCAAAGACAATCTACAGATTCAATACAATACCACTAAGTTACCAACATCATTCTTCTCAGACCTGGAAATGACAATACAGAAATTCATATGGAAACATAAACAATCACGAATAGCCAAAACAATCCTTAGCAAAAGAAACAAAGCAGGAGATACCACCCTTTCAGATTTCAAATTTTACTGTAAGCCTACACTAATCAAAAAGTCCTGGTATTGAGACAAGAACAGGCATATAGACCAATGAACCAGGATAGAGATTCTGGAAGCAAAGCCTCAATTTCTCAACCAACTCATCTTTGACAAAACCTCCAAAACCAGCCACTGGGGAGAGGAGAACCTATCAGTAAATGGTGCTGGGAAAACTGGCTGATCACATACAGAAGATTGAAACAGGACCCCCACCTATCACTATACACAAAAATCAACTATAAATTTGCTTTTCAATGTCATACTTTTGGGGTGGAGGAGACGCTACAGGCTCCCGAAGCATCACCCTACAGGCTCCCGAAGCATCACTCTACAACACAGGGCACTCACATGTACCTTCCCCCAACCACAGCCACAGCCACCAGACATGCCTCTTTCCTTCCCACTAACCTGCCATTTCATTTGACAATGTATGGGTGACCACCTATGCCAAAAGGTGACTGTGCTGGGCACCTGAATAAGGGGTGACGGAGAGGCTTGCCCCACTGCATTGCTGCTCAATGCACCATGGCATTGCTCAGGTTTGGGTGCATAGTAGACATTCAGTAAATACTAGATTCCTGTCTTTCCTAGAGAGAGTAGAACTGGAGGGTATCTAATGCCTCCACAAGTCCGAACTTCTCCCTGCACAAAGGGGAAGCTGAGGCCTAAGGAAATGAAGTGACTTGCAAACCCGGAGCTCCTGACTCCACGTCTGTGACTTTAAGCTACATTCTCTGCCAGTGTCAGTTCTCTGAAATAGTTTAGAAAGTGAATTCTATGGTGGGAGCAGTAAAGAGAAAAATTATATACTGGAGGCTGAGATTGAGACACTCAAACCTCCTACATAGATGTCTCTACAACACAACTATTCAACACACATTCACCTAACACCCCCACTGTGCAAGGATATGGAGCATTCAAAAGCCTGAGGCATGTGTCCTGCTTGCAACCTGTTAGGGAGTGAGCAAGGAACTCATGATGACTTTAAAAATTTTTTTTATTTTAAAGATGTGGGGCACAATTCAGGGTTAGCTATACAAATGATCATTATGCAGGTACCCTTGTTGATGAGGTGTGCTCCCCTCTTCTCCAGGCAGATTCCCACTACTGCCAATCCCACTTCCCTGCTCCCTTCCCGGTAGTTTCCCGCTACTGTCAATCCTTTTCTTATAGTGTTACGATAATTGTTCAAGGTCCGCTTATGAGTGAGAACATGTGATACTCAGTTCTTTGTTTCTTTGAAAGATCGCTCAGTAATGTAGACTCTAAGTCCTTCCAGGTTGCTGTGAAGTTCATGATGACTTTCACTAGGCATTTATAATTTTATTTTCAGTTTTTCTTGTAGTCAAGGAAGTATTTGTTTATCACAACAACTCAGTAGGTCAAGTTAGATCAATCCATTTTACAGATGAGAAAGCTATGGTTTTAGAGACTTTAAGTAAGGTGCATGCCGTAAATGTAGAGCTGATGGGTTGGAGGGTGGGGCGAGTCTGCCTAATTCTGCCTCCAGGGCTTGTACCTGCTACATTCCAACTTAAAAGTGAATTCTATGGTGGGAGCAGTAAAGAGAAAAATTATATACTGGTGGCTGAGATTGAGACACTCAAACCTCCTACATAGGTGTCTCAACAACACAACTATTCAACACACATTCACCTAACACCCCCACTGTGTGTGGAATAGAAAGAGCATCTCAGATGACTTTCCCCACATGGAGGCAGCCTGGGAGGCCTGATTGAACTTACTTCCCTGAGATCCCCCAACGCTGGCAGCCTCAGTCTGTCTTTCCTGTACCCTGGCCCTGTGAGTCACCTTCATTGAATTCCGAGAGTCCCTGTGAAGCTATGCGGCTGTATGTTCAACTCTAACACTCAAACGAGCAGTGCCTGGACACCGCCTTCCATGTGGGATACGAGCCTGCGGTGTGTGACAAAGCCTGAAAGCTACAATGCACTCTGGAAATCCAGCTCCGGACTGCTTCCACCGCATCAGGTGGTGGTAGGTTCAAAACCTCATTTAGGGCTGATGAATGAAATGCGTTATTAAAGATAATTCTTCTGAAAGCAGTGTTAATTATCCCAGCATCACCATTTCTAATTTAATTCAGCCCTGATTAAACTATTTTTTTCAGAAGGAGGAAATTGAAAGTGTGAAACACCAGTGGGAGGAAAAGCTTCCTCTAACAAGTGTGGTAACCACACTTGTTAGAGGAACCTTTCTGGAGCTTATATATGGGTCGAGTTATGCACACTTCCTCTGACTTGCCAGGAGGGACTTGGAGAACAACCTCTATGTTACCTAGTCAATTGCAACTACAACATTCTATCCAGAGGGGGAGTTAAGGGAGGGGAAGATGGATTATGGATATGATGTGACTTTTCCCTTGGCCCCCCCAGGCTGGGCTTACCCTCACTCACCGAGCACCTTGCTTCTTCCTTTGAAATTATAGTTGTTTAGTTACCACTCTTTCTCCTTCAGAGGGAGAGCCCTCCAAGGTCAGCAATAATGATGTAAGTACCTGTATATTCTCTGCACTGAGTGTAATACTTGGCATAGTGAAAAAACCCACTACATGTTTGACCAACCGATGACTAAAGGGGCTATACCTGAAAAGCTTTTGTCAGTTACTAACATGCCCACATGAATCCTTTATACTCCAAAATAATGTATAATGTATTCTCTTTTTTTTTGGTGCGAGACCAAAACACTTTAGCAAAGCACTTTTGTAGGGGGTGGACTTGGAGGTTAAGGAAAAGAAAAGACTAACCAATTGGGAATAATAAAATGCAAATTGATATCTCCTGGATTTCAGAATGAAAGGTGGAGTTTCAGATCTCATTTCCCATATGAAATTCTTGGCTCGCTTTTTCCAACAGTCAAGCTAAAAAGTAACTTTTCACAAAAGAGGTATTTTTCTTTTTGACCTGGAAAATCATTTTCGATGTTAACCCCACTCCTTGGAATATCCCCCCTACCCTTTTCACCTAGCAAAATACTCTGCATCTTTCATAGTCCAGCTCAGATGACAGCTATTCAAATAATCATCGTCATTGCTAATATCTGTTGAGTATTAACTCTAGGACAGGGATGTTGCTAAGTGATTTACAGATATTACCTCACTTGCTGTTTAAAAATCCCTATCAAATCAGGACTATTATTCTGCATAACCCTACAGATGAGGAAGCTAAAGCCATAAGATGATGCAATTGCCAGAGCTCCAGTGTAGATTTGAATGCAGGAGGCTTGACTTCAGTCAGGCTTTAACCATGAGGTCACTGGCTTCCTCTGAAGTCTTCTATAACTGTCTCCAGACAGAGCCAGCTCTTTGCTTTACTGAGACTCAGCACCAATCCTGGCCCATTCATAATCCCCACACTCTCAGGCAATGGCTGCAGCCTCTATTTCCCATGGCTCCAAGTTCAGCAATTGCAAAAGCACCTTAAGTGCCAATGCTGGGTCAATCCCTATAGGAACAATCTCTGCTTCTTTGCACTTTGAACTCCCTAGTCTTAAGGCTTCTGCCCTTGTAATTTCCACTGTTTCGCTCTCTGCCTCATCTCTGCCCATCCAGCATCTTACTCTTTCTGCTTTTTATTTTCTCAGCATGGCTGTACATCAAGAAAGCAGCGTACCCTCTTGTGTTGTCTTCCTAACACAGCATCAAGTGGGGAACACACATGTGCTCAGATTGTGTTAAAAGCAGTGATGAGTGGACATGATTTTTATTAATTATTTGGAAGCCATTATTCCAGCATAGTATTTTCACGTGTTCCACCAAAACACTATGATGGCACCACAGAAAGTTAGAGCTCGCAATAGCATTAAGGGGTAATCCTTCCACCTGACCCTGACTTTTCTGACAAATAACACTTACCAATCTAGAAAGGTGTTGAGCATTCACCTTCCTTTTCTCATATCACATTTCTTTCACAAAAGGGTCCTTTTATTAATGGGCTCACAATAGATATATTTGAGGTACTCAAAGATAAATACATCAGCACCTTAATTATATCTGACCAAAATGCTCCTCAGGGCACCACCTGTGAGACGTGGACAGACAAAGCAAGAGACAAGCCATTTGGGACTCTATTTTGTTGTTTCCACTGAAGACAAGATTCGGCATCCCTGAATTCAGTGTCAAGTCTTACCATGTTGAGAATTAAGTTGATATGATGCTACTCTTCTCAAAAAATTTAACCTCATAACTTGAACAGTCTCATATACAAGCATTTTCCCTCTCTCAAATACATTGTACAGGCTGACCTTTTTTTCATACCTACTCATGCCACAGAAGACAATACAGAGGAACTGTAAGATAACAGTTGAGAAAATGAATCATTATTTATAAGCTGTGTGTTTTTGAGCCAACTTAAACTAACCATGCCTCAGTGTTTTTATGAGACAAGTAGAATTGGTAATAAGAACACCTATTTTATTGAATGGTTGTAAAGATTGAATAATTTAATACACTTAATGTCTCATCATAACTACTGATACATGTTAGCTGTTATTATTTCTTAGTGGAATGAGCACTGAATTGGGAGAAAGAAAATTTAAGTCTCATCTCTGCTTACTCTCCAACCAAGTGGTCTTAGGTAGATCACTTAAGCTCTCTAGAATCTGGGGCCTGCCAGAAGGTCCAGTTTTATGCCATGCTACTCTCTGCATCACTCTTGATTTTTCAGCAACTCAAGTCATTTGAGGTCTATCTCCTTTGCCTCTGGTTCACATCTACTCTTCCCTTAGCCCCAACTAGTGTGGGATTGACTGCATATATTAACTTCTCTCTTTGAGTGTCTGTGTCCAATTTCACCTTTGTAGAAGGAGCCCAGTCATATTGGATTAAAACCCACCCTAATGACCTCACTTTAACTTGATTACCTCTGTAAAACATTGTTCCATATAAGATCACATTCTGAAGAACTGAGCTTTAAGACCTCAACATATAGATTTTTGTGAAGGGATACAATTCCATCCATGACATTTGGAGACCACACAGACTTAGGGCTTTGTAGCCTCTCTCTGGTATTGTGTTGGTGTTTTTATTATTTACATCCTCCCGCCCCCTCTACCGAGAGACTTCATTCCTCATGAATTTACAGAGAGGCACATGGCTAACATTTCCTGAATTCTAACTCTTTTTTTGCTGCCGCAAAGCTGTTATTCTCTTTGGTTTCTCCTTTCATCAACCTGGCTGCCAACCAACATCTAAAAAAAAAGTCCCCACATTGCAAGCTGAGTTCCTGCCTCGGGTCGATGTGGGTTTATTGATATTCCAGCATGGTTTGCTCCACGATTTATGCTCTGCAGTTTGTGAACCACAGACCCAAGGGGAAAAGAGATACTGAAAGAGGGGATTTTTCGATCACTTTATATGCAGTAAGTGAATCTCAATTTCCTGCCATGCTATTTCAGAGTCCTTAAATATCCTTTTCTCTGCCTGGACGTTAGAAACTACAAAAGATCTACATTCTTTAGGATGAAGTATGAGTCCTATAAGATCTATAATCAGAGCGACCTTTTAATAGGGCGAGTGGTACCTATGAACACATGCATCCCTCTGACTTAGGGTGAAGGGAGGTTGCCTGTGCTGGGATCTGAAATGATAAGAACATCTGCAGGTCTGTGAGAGACCTCATTATGCCTATCTTGAGGGCAGGAACTATATTCTAACCCACTTTCTCACTTCCCATAGTGTAGGTAAAAACTGAAAAACAGTGAGAGAATTGAATATGGTTATTTAGAATGCTGCTCTCTGTTCAGAGCAGGACTTTTAAAACAGTGCTCACCATGTTGGGGTAATGAACTCTGCAGGCATGTTTAGAAAAGGAAAAAGTGCAGAGCTGGAGGAAACTTTAGAAATTATTCTATTTGAGAGAAAACGGAGGCCCACGCCATTGTTTTTGAATGTGTATTGGTTTCATAATAAGACAAAAGCCAGGCTATTACTTGTAATGAATAAAATAACATCTAACATTCTATTTCTGGTTAAGTGTAGAAATCATTATAAATGGTTTGTACAAACAGGGAGAATGTCAGAGAGAAAGGCCAAGGAGGAGGAAAACTATCCTGGCGTTCTTGGGCATACCGAATACCAGCCCATTTGCTATTTAAGCCTCCAGTGGTCTGATTTAATAATGAGAGCTCATGAGAAAGGAATTGCGAAGTTTCCAAAGGGTTCTGCTTTAGGAGCTGTAGGCAGTTTGTTTCCAAGCATTGAGGTTTGCATAGAAATAATTATTTATTATGATAACGACTTCAGATGCACAACTCTTTAGAGCACCATTTTTTTTTTTGGCTCTCACACTATCCTATTAGGTAGATAAGTGAGGAGGTTCATGGAGGCTCATTGTTCCTCGTGTAAAGAGCACAGGTTTGGAATCCTGGGTTCAAATTCAATTGACTCTGTGGCTTTACACTGGCAGATCCTGGGTAGGCTACTAAGGTATACCTAGTCAGGTCTAGAACTCAAAGCTCTCTGGCACTAGTGTAGGGTCGTGTTTCCCTTTCTTTTTTCTTTTCCTTTCAACAGGACTTCAAGTTTTCTTAGGTCAGCTCTGTCCTATGAACTCCTTGACTTTGGGAACTCTGTCTTATGTATCTCTGGTTTTGTCTGATGACTGGCTGGCTAGATAATAGAGAAACTGCACAACTTGAAGAACACCCTCAAAATTATTTTTTAATCCTCTACCCTTAGGATGCTCTTATATTTGTATCCAAGAAATAAAGACCTGTTCTTCAACGAATCCCTCATCATCACTCAGCTGGGTTATTCCAAGGACAATCAATCCCTTCTTCTCTGTTTTCTTCTTTTCATAATGATTTATTGCATACCCAGTAGGTATACATGTTGTGCACCCTGATGGTGGTCCAGGCTATGAGTTTCAAGTTGGCTTGTGGTGTTCTGTGTAAATTCACTGAATCTAATCATGCCACACTCCAGAATAAAACTCCTCAGTGATGCCTCCACCTGAATATTAAAGCCCAAGTTCTTTGACAGGCCAAGGTCAACAGGCTCTTGACACCGTGGCTGCTGAAGGAACAGGAGCAGTGATGAGGCTTGACATGAGGCAAGGGCAGGTTACAGAAACCTGCGTGTACCATGCTAAGTAAGGACCATGGACTTGAGAGTAAATGAGAGTCTGTAAACAGAGAAGTTGAACGAATCATCTCTGAATGCTCCATATGCTATACATTCTGGGATTTGATCATGCTAAAAGCCTGGCATCATTATTCTCAGGACCACTTCCGTGGGTTGTATTGTTATTAAAGTCCTATTTTCTGCAAGCTTCAATTCAGTTACTCCATCCCTAGCATTGTGATAGGTGCTGGAAAACATCAAAGGGTTATGGGATGTGATTACAGTCTTCTAGAAATGTACAATCAGGGAGATTATGAGGCCTACCATTATTGCTTTTAAGATTGATTTATTTGGAACATATTGATTGAATGCTGTGTGGATCTGGGTTATTGTCATGACCATCAATTATGAAGTCAGACAGTATGGATTCAAATCCTGAGTATGTCACTTACTGTGGGACTTTAGACAAATCCCATAGGCCCCTGTTTTCTCATTTGTAAAATGATAATGGCAAATATCCCTTACCATTGTGGGGAAAATGATCAAATAAAGTGATTCCTAGAAAGGTCACAGGAGAATGCCTGACCCATGGCAAACATTCAGGAAACATTTTCTTGTAGTATTCTGTTGTGATGTATGGTGCTGGAGATGACAGAATGTCAGTCAAGTGTGGTTCAGACCATCAAGAGGCGGTAAGTCATAAATAAGTGTTTACATGTATTATTTTATATATTTCCATTGAAATCGTCAGCACAAAAAGAATAGGCACAATGCTAAGAGAGAAGGACAACAGGGCAGATTCTCCTTTCTAAAGTGAGGGAAGCCTTCTTTGGAAAGGAGCCATTTAATCTCCCATCTGACTGATGAGAAGAATCAGCCACTGGAAATACCAGGGAGAGAGTCCCAGCTGAGGAAACAGCGAGCATCAAGTCTTTGCTGCAGGATGGAGGTTGGCAAGCTTTAAGAACCAGCAGAGGGCCAATTGTGCCTGCGGCTTAGCAAGCAGAGGGCTGGCATGGGAGGAGATGAAGCTGGAAAAGATGCAGGGACAGATCGTGCTGGGACTTGCAAGCCTCAGTCAGGAGTTTGGTTGTTATTCTAAGAGTAACGGTCACAGCAGCAAAGTGACATGATGTGATTTGCACTGCTTTGCTTAATATGGCAAATGGCTGAGCTGATGTCTTCCAGGTCCTCTGAATCAAGTGGTGGGTGTGCAGTTTCAAAAAGGCAGAGGACAAAGTTGCAAGCACTGGTAATAAATGGGGATGCACTTATTGGGAATGAAAATTTCTTCATTTGTGGAAATATTACAAAGAAATAGGAACCTTCCCTCAGGGCCACCTAGTAATGCAATCCCACTTCTGAAGGGCAGATACACATCCGTGGTTGATTGCTTTTGACAGAGCATGAATTAATTCTAAGTGCATGCACTGGGAGAATCTAGTTTGCTGTTTAGTATGCTAGGTTCTGTCCTGGGCTAAGGACATAAAGATAAAGCAGACACACAGAGTTACCTGCACTTAAGGAGCTCACTCTTCTGCTGCAGGAGACTGACTTACAGTAGGTCATTAGTGTGCAGCGTGCAAGATGCTACCGCAGAAGGAAGTAGCTAAAAGATACTTTGTCGGCACAGAGAAGGGAGGATCCGCTCTCTGGGGAGCACAAGGAAGGCGTACAAAAGAGGTAATGAGGGAAGGTCACCTTCTCCAGACGTCTGTCACCTCCATCTATCTGGGCAAATGGATTTGCCCTGTATTCCGTTTCCTCAGAGTCTAATTTTCTTCCCAGGTGAGGAAGTGCTAATTTGAGACACTGACCCATATTATAAAGGAAAACAGGCTCTGAGGGTATCATGATTTCTCCCTCTTAAATGGAATATTTCAGTCAGAATTGGGGCTGCCAGGGGAATGTCTTAACTGAAAGACGACAAATTTTTACTTTTGAGAATGTTCCACCTACAGCCAATTTATAGTCAAAAGAAGGGAGGACTATGAGAAGTTATTAGACGTGAATACTGACTTACCAATACTGTTTTTACATCCACACAGCATAATTATCAGGAAGACATTTATTAATTTCATGTATCATTTACATATCCATTATGTCTTATGTGTTGTGCTAGATTCTGGGGATTCCAACATGAATCAAACACCACCTTCACACTTAAGGACTATCACAGTTCCAGGGAGAATCAGATAAGTAACTATGTCACGTTGAAGAGGAAACTAGCATGTTCTGTATGACCCTTAGAGAAAACTAAGACCAACAAATGCAAGTTGCCAGCGGGTGGATGTCAGCTCAGCAGTAAGAACAATTTTCCAATGGTCGAAAGTTCAGAAGATGGAGTTGGGTGACCCTCAAATGACAGATGAACGAGTGCTTACGGCCCTGCTGAGGGATTTGCTGAATACCTTTGCCCTATGAGGACCTTCATGTGTGCACCCATGGGTGAAGGGGCATTCTTTAAGGATCTGATAAAGCAGGAACCCACGTAGAAGCCACAGGACTCATAGATACCATTCATATGTATGTGAGAGTGTGATGAGCACAGAACAGAGGTATGTTCAGTTGGAGTCTCCAGCATCAAGCCCTTCTGGAGCGCCTTAATCCTTCAGGATGGAGGCCAGCCTTTTGCTGTCAATCAAAAACTTTCTCATGATCAGCTCCTACTCTCCCTTTCCTCACCCATTTCCCTGCTACTCTCACCAATCTTTTATGCTCTGCCCATAAGGAAGTGCCACCTTAAACCCCACTTTCACTCATTCTACCAGGAAGGAAGTGCCCTCAAGGCAGGGAGCAACTTTGTGCCACTCTGCTGCCCTCTCAATGCCTAGAATAGTGACAAACAGAATGGGTATCAAATATGTTTCATACTGAAGTTTAGAAAGGGGCAAAGATGAGTCTCACCTCGACTTTTAGTTATGGATAGTGCTGCAGATGCGAATGCATTTCTCTGAAGCAGTTAATTTTGCTGTTTCACCACCAAGGATCACATTGTCTGTTGAAACTGGAGATGACCTACATTTTTTCTTAATGGACCCGGGGCTGTTTAGTAGTGCCTGGCCTTTGCTCTAATAGGGAAAATAACCACTGCCATTTACTGCAGTTATAGTGCCGACAGCCCAAGTGTCTAAGCCACCCCCATGATGCCCATGTCCCCCAAGAAAAAGGAAAAAGGTTCCCAAGACCGGGCCTCTAGGAGTTCAGAGGGCCTAGATTTCAGAAAAGACTCTACCCTGGGCTAAGCAGGGCAACAGTTTTCTGCTTTTTATTTTATTTTATTCTGTAAATAAGTGCTGAAGTCACATTCCGGTTGATGCATTGGCCACATAGCTGGATATATTAAGATTTCACCCTCCCAGAAGAATGCCAAGAGAAGACAGTGCTTTACAAAATCTTGTGTTGAGTGAATCCAGTTGTTGCTTCAGGAGGGCTTTAGAGACCCCATTGCACAATGGCAAGCTGCAAACAGAACTTGGTTCAGGACCCAGCTTGGCAGCTTAGTAGTTATGTAGTTTGGAACAGTGCCTGTGTTTTGTGATCCATAGGCAGATGTAAAAACACCTTCTACATGAGGGGGTGATGAGACCTCTTGTGATGTTATACTAAGTGCTCAGTCATGTCTGTGGTCACAGAGAGGGCACAGCATGCTGTCACCCTTCTCTAGAGCCAGTCTTGGGCTGTGGTCACAGAGATGGCACAGCATGCTATCACCCTTCTTTAGTCCTGTCCCTTTTCACTTCACCTAAAAGGCCTGAAAGGAAGTTGCATTGGAACTCTGTGTTTAGAAAGGGATTCTTGTGCAGTAAAGGTTTAATGAAGATTCTTCATGATCATTTAAGTTGTTTTCAACATGCGACAAGGCATTCCAAGATTAATAACTGCTCACTTTTGTGTGTATGCTCCACAGTTTAAAAGTTGTTTTTTGGTTCTCAATTAATTTGCCCTTTATGGTAACTCTGTGAGAAAAAACAAATGAAAGAGGGTGAGGAGAGGATTGTGAGAATCAAAGGACTCTGTTACATGACACACAGAGGTGGCACTCTGCCTTGGGAAGGTTTCTGCCATGAGACAGTGTTTTGGAATCAGGGAGTCTTTAGTTCAAGACTTCAGCCCATCTTTGCCTATCTGTATAGTGCTGGGAATTCAGATTCTCCCCAATCACCTTTCCTTATCTGTAAAATTTGAGGACTCAAAAATGTGTCAACTTATTTCTAACCTTGACTGATGCCAGAGAAATTAAACATGTTGATTAACTAAATGAGGCATATGGAGTATCCTGTATGTAGTAGCACTTAATAAATGATGGCCGGTTTTATGTTTGGCTTTACTGAGCCCCTAGAAGTTCCAGATACTTTGCCTTATATATGAGTTCTGCTTAGTAAATGGTTACTTTCACAAAAAAGAAAGAGACTGAGACTTGCCCAGCATCACCTAGCTAGTGATTTGAACAAAGTAAGGTACTTTTCCTTTATAATCAAAAGTTGCTCATTGGTAAAAATGCCATTCAGAATTGGAAAAGGTTTTTGACAATGTCTAATCCAACTCAACAATGAAATTAAGTCCCAGGAAAGGGACTAGTGCAAGGCCACATGTGATGTGCATCAACATAAGGCAGGAGCTAGAATCTTGTGACTCCCTTCTCAATACTCCCATCAAAGAGATGTGCTTTTGCCAAGTCGGGATACTTTTGATTATATTATACTTTTCTCCTGGATCATTGTTGAAGTTCCTATGCAAACCCAAAAGTTCACATTTATTAGATATGTAAACAATATCTTCCATGGATATGCCTACCCTATATCAATAGCAATGAGTTATTTATAGCATCTAAAAAGCATATCTCAAAAAATGTTGCTGGTTGCTTCTAGGGTAGGAAAAGCAAAAGCTCCAATAAATTTTGGAGTTTTTTCATAAAGTATGTGTTCATCTGGTTGCAGTTTTAGTAAATGTCATAAGTAAAAGTATCAGGAAAATTCTATCCTCTAAAATATTTCATTTGAGGATCACTACATGATTGGTAGAACCCAAGGCCCCAGCTGGTCTCCCCTCACTGGAGGATGATTCATGTGAGTTCACTGGGATGACCATGAAATACAGGTGGGTTATCCAGGGCTGCTAGCTAGACAGAGGAGTGAGAGTGGCCTAGCTATGTAGACTGCTGTTTGGATTTGCTGTGTTTGAACAAAAGCTAAGGGAGTGTGAATTGAAATCAAGCTCGAGGGGCTGAGGAGGAATCTATTAAAGTCAAATATTTTAGGTCTGTCCTAATGCTTTTCAGATATGCTTCTTGAATAATACAATTGCTTTGGTTCTTGGACCTTTAAGAATTTTACCTCGTGGTTGGGACCAGTTGACGGCTGTTTCCACTGTTGACTTGAGAACGTTTGAATCTAAAGCATTACTTTTCAACTCTGGCTGCATTTTATAATTACCTCAAGAGCTTTTAAAAAGAGCACTGGTGCCTGGGTCATACAGAAAATATTTGGATATAATTGAATTGGGGTGGAACCTAGATATTATGATTCTTATTTTTTCCCCTCGAGTTCAAGTGTTTATAGCGTTCATCCACCATTGAGAACTATGCTCTGTGACAAATAAGAATAAACTAGATACAAAGCAAATGGATGCCCTGCAGGAGATACTGTTTATAAGAAGAAAACAGTATCTTCCCAGCCATTGGATGGAATTAGGAGACTAAGTAATGTCTCACCAGGGTTGTGAGCCTTTGTTCCCTTCTAAGCTCTTGGTGTGGCATTCAAAGTCTTCCATGGCCTGGTTATCACCTGTAATTTTAGACTCACTTCCCACCATTCACCTCTACATATTAGGATTAAATTACCCAGCAGTAGTCAGTGCACCCCAAACATGATCTGTGTTTTCTTACATCAACTCTATTCTCCCTACATAACACGTCTGTCTATCTAGGTTTGCACAGCGATTCATCCCTTGAGGCCGATGTCAACAACCCTAGAAGCCTAAATTTCTAGGAGAGTACTTTTCAAATGTTCTTTTTTTAATGATTTAATAATGTCAGTTTTTAAATTTTAAAGATGTGGGGTACAATTCAGGATTAGGTATACAAGTGGTCATTGTACAGGTAAAGTTTGGGCCTCCCTTTGGTCTCCATGTCACCTGATTCAGATGCTCTATCCACCAAAAATGTTAAATATTTGAGGTGATGGCTACGTTACCTAGCTCGATTTAATTATTCCACATTGTATTCATAAATTTTAATGTTGCTATGTACCCCATACATTTATACAATTATGAATTGTCAATCTATGTTTAAAAAAGACAAACAAAAAAAACCTCAGGCTAGTGTCAACCCGTCTTTCAGTCATTCTCCTGGTAATTGGATTATGCTTCTGTCAGAGCACATAGTTGATGTTGAATCAGTGCCCTCCCCTCTTTCTGGGTCATGTACTCCTTGATTCAGTATTCTAAGTCTCATCTGCCTTATGGCCTATTGCAAAGTAGGTGCTTGATAAATGAATGGCAAATGAATGAATGCAAACAACATAGTACATGGAGGTGTACAACCCAGAACTGAGGTTGAATTAATCTTTTTCTAGTATATTTTTCCATACTACAATCATATTCATGATGAACCATTCAGTTCTGGAATGTTCCAACTCAAAGAGCTCTTTGTCCCCCTTCATAGATGGAGAAACTGAACTTCCAAGAGGAGACAAGTTTTTTCAATTGAATTAGAAAGACAACTTTCTTCAATGGAATTAGAAAGAGACATGGTGGAAGTCTTCCTGGTTTCCATCTAGTTCTCTTCTATTCCATTAAGTGTCCTTGTGATAGAACTCCTTACTACCACTTGTCTGCATGTACATGGTGACCACTGTGTCCAGGGCCTGTGACTGTTACCAGTCATTCAGGATGTTCGTGAGCCCAGCTGGCTTCTATCCACACTCAGGGCTACAACCCCAGGGCTGTAACCTCAGGGCTACAACCCCACATCCATGTCTGCTGCATTCAAAAGTCTAGCTCCGTCTTTACTCACATAGCCAACTACCTACAGGACACCTTCCCTGGCATTTTCCACGGGTCCCTCAAATGCTAAAAAGGAACTCATTATCTTCTCCTTTATTTTTTTCTGTTCACTCCTGGTCTCAGGAAATGAGACAGAAACATGAGAGTCATTTTATGTCCTTCTTTTTCTTTCACTAGCCTCATCTAATTGCTCACCAGGTCTTCCTGATGCCACTTCAGAGCCGTTTTTTTTCCAATTAGGAACCTGGTGCCTTCCCCTGGCCTCTTAGAGCCTGGATCAATCATCCTATTTGGGGCTGCTTGTTATTTTTCCAATAAAAAGACTCAAAAAGTTAAAAAAATTGTGCCTCTTGCCTGGATTCACAGATGATTTCAAAAAGGATAATTACCTTTTCCATGTTTGGCTATGATTCTATTTTGGAATCCTTTTCCTCCAATTAAAAAAAAAATCCCCAACTCCTGGTGCTATTGGAGACTGAGTCATTTGTGCAGTGAAATCAGCAAAGCTGCACGATTAAATGTGAAATGCAGGACTCAGGCTCCCCAGGCCTCCCAGTGGGATTGGGCATCCCTTCAAGATGCAGACATTAGAGCTTGCCCCCACGTTTTCCAGATCCAGACTCAAGGCAAACAAAATATACTGCTTTTTTGGGGTAATTCTCAACTCCCCCAGTTTTTTTCACAAATGCTCAGGATTGCCTCTAGCACGTATATGCCTGCAATAAACATTTTTTTCTCCTTGTATGTATTCTTCAGGGATTTTATAATATGCATAAATACTGCTTACGATATGACTAATCCCCTGAGGCTATGACCAATGCCCACTTTTCACTCTACTGAGCATGCTGATATGTCACCTCATCTTCTTCTATTTCATTAGTCACCAAAGAGTCATAAAAACTGGAGTTGGGAAGCCCATAGGGATCACTAAGCATGACCCCTTATTTACACATGGGGGAACTGAGGTCACATACCTCATCAACATCAGTTATAAAGGGTACTGAGTTTTGGAAACACATAACACACATTAAATCTAGACCTCTCCCTGGAAGAGCCAACCACTGACTGTTACATGTGGCATCAGGGAAGTCACAGTTACTTTGGAAGCACCTGAATGTTTTCTGAATTGTCAATCATGCTGACTTGGTGAGAGAGAAGGAACCAGTCTTGTTAGCTAAAGAGGAGGTGTTGGATCTTAATTAGATTGACATGAAGGCCAGAGGGTGATGAGAAAGGGGCAGTCCCAGGTTCAGCAAAGGCCCAGAATTTAAAAAGAAAAAATGATTGAGAAGAGACTTCACTGTAGTTTTTTAAAGCTTTCACATTCAATTTACTTCAACAGGTTTTTTTTTATATTTAAAATTGTCAGGCACTGTGTAGGACATGAAACAAATCATATGTAGTCATATATAGTTGCAGCTTTGAGGGACTCACAGATGATCAAGTGATCCTTGTACAGAGTGACCATCTTATCATGGAGCTGGGTGTGACGTGCTGTGGAGACAGAGGAGGGACCCTACTCTAGTAAGGGATAATCTGTAAGACACCACAGCAGGTAATATTTGATCTAGATTTGGAAGGATGAATCAAGTTTGTCAGAGGCCCAGGAAAAGACAAGACAGTTCAGGAAAAGAAAGACTTGTCCAAGAGCATAGGAGGGTGATGTGTTTCAGCACATCCCTGGCTTATGGACAGTGGGTTGAGGTGTGAGTGGGTGGTGCTAGGAGGTTAGGCTGGGACCAGATGATGCAGGAACTTAGATGGTGGACATTGTCATGAACTGATGGGAGGAAACAGCAACATTGTTTCAGCAGAGGACAAGCCCCTGTGGCTTACTGTTGTGGCCATATTGGTTTGCCTTCTCTGCCCCTCACTGGGCATGATCATCCATTTGTTTAGCCAGAAAGCTGGGTATTATATTGATTCATGTTTTCTCATGTTCAGGATCTGTCCATCCTACTTCCCGAGGCTACTCACATTTACTCACCTCTCTCAGAACCATCATCTCTTGCCGAATAGCAGTATTCCCCCAGTGGATTTTCCTGCTTTCATTTATGCCACCTAGTTTTCTCTGCCTGCACAGCAGTCAGATATCTTTAAAAATGCAAATCTGATCAGGTCATCATGCCACTCTTATTAAACCACGTTAGTGGCTTCTTGATCAATAACTTTCACTTTCCTGTGGTCTTGTTTACTGCTTCAGTCTGGGCTCATTGCATCCACCCCCCAGCCTCCACACACAGCCTGATGCTCATCCTCTTCCTATAGTCCTTCACCCTGACATGTTCCTCCTCACCTTATTACAGTCACATGAGCTCTTGTCTCTGCCACACATGATCTCCTCATGCTCTCGTGTGAATGAATCCTTCCACTTCTCAGAACTCAGTGCAAATGTCACTGCTAAGAAAGGATCTTCTGTCCTGCCAATTTATTTTGCAGTGTCCATTTCTTTTCCTTGACAGAACTTATCACATTGTACACTAGTGGGTTTTTTTTAGGTGTATTCTCAATTCCTAGTACTATGCTTGACATATGATAGACACTCAATACATATTTGTGGAATGTATCAGTTGCTCATGTACCTGCTATATACCAGATTTTGGTGGCCATGTTTTATGGTGTGCAACCTTGCCCTCTGAACCTTGCCTGTCTGACTAGGACTAACTAATTCATTGGCCTAACATCCACTGATCAGTTTCTCTCTCTCAAGAATTTAAACTAAGAGATCTTGAGGCTCTACTTGGTTTATGGTGAATGCTAGGTCTCTAATATCTCATAGTCTTGAAGTAAGAGCCATTTATTTGAAGATACGGCAAGCAGAGGAAGTTAATCAAGAGAGGAGCGAGAGAAAGGAAAAAACAAGCAGTGACAGTAGTGATTATAGATTCCAAATTCAGGAGAGAAACATCAAATCCTCCTTCCTCTTCTACTCCCGAAAAGCCTGTTTGTTGCTCTTCTGTTCTTTTGTCTCTAAGATGGTCCACTGGATTTTTTTTTAACCCTCTTCCTTCCAACCAGCTGTGAATTCATGTTTCTCTCTCTCTCTCTCTTTTTAAAGCTGTTTGATACATTTAGGAAGACTGCTCTTGCTTCAGTGTGGGGGACAGTTCGGAGCAGAGAGCTGCAGACAGGAAATGTGCTAGGTGTCTTTTGCTGTGAACCAGGTGAGAGACAATAAGACCTGAGCTAAGAAAAGTAAAGATGGCTGAAAAAAATTCAATAGATAATATTGACATGGTCCCAATAGGATGTGAGTGGTGATGAGAAGGGAGTCAAGATGATGCCTAGTTTTCTAGATTGAGCTACCAAGATCACCAAGTGGTGATCTTTCTGTAAGTTGAGCTCTTGAATGTAGGTGGAGTGTTGTTGGAATGGAGAGAATTGATGCTGCATGTTCCACAAATTCCCCCATACAAACCATTCAATCAACCTGGCAGCCTTCCAGGCCGCTCTTACTCTCCCTCCAATAGTCCAGCAATGCCCACCTGTAGACCTAAGGCTGTTCTTCAGTTGGTTTCTTTGGTCTAAATCTTCCCCACCCCTTTTGACTTATTGACAACTCCTGACCTTGCAAGGTTTATTTAAGTTTCACTTTCTTTGCAAGAACTTCCTGTATGCCTAGGCCATTTGACCAGGTGTTACCTCAGGACTCCTATGACATATAGAAATAGGGGTCATGGAGAGGTATAGATGCACTCCATACACAATACATGGTGTGTAGAATTTGAAAACATGATCAATCACTCATATAATTGTGTGCTGCAATAGACATAAACTCTTTCTTGAGAAAATTCTTTGGCTTTTGGCTACACTATTAGCTTCATTTTGCATGAAATGTATGATCCTCTATTCTCCTAAAAATATTAGATAGAGTTATGAGTTTTCATAAATGGATGAAAACCCTACTATTTGCTTGTTTGGGCTTTTCCTTCAATCCATGACACAAAGCAATGGCATTTCAGGCAACAAATTAAACCTTAATCCTTTATTGCCTTACAAAAGTCTGGATAATGGAAATGATATTTATGAGGACTTGTTTGAAGGGCACACTATTTATCTCTTTCTCTAGTTGTGTTAATTTTTATTCCTGCATCAAGCTGTGCACTTGGACCATATGTTCTTAGTCCCCAGCAGAATTTTCATGCATTTTAATGTTATTTCCTTGGCTTACATCCAGGAATATTATACATAATGGCTTTATGAAAACTATTACTGTAGAGATGTCTTTGAGGTAGTGTGCGTTAGGTCATTCAGTTCTTTCTAAATGAAGCCCACAGCAGGGGCCAGGAAAGCATTGCTTCTTTTGAGATGGGACTCATTTTCCTTTTTGGCAATGAGACTGACTGCATCTTCCTTTTAGGATTGGCCACCAGGAGGCTCAGAACCTAATATGCAGGTGAATCATAGCAACCATGAAAACCGCTATGGTTTGCGCAATGGGAATGAGTTCAGGTAACAGAGTGGATACACATGTGGATATTGCTAGCACCAAAGAAAGTTGTAGGGATGAGAACAGCAGAGAGGTCAACCATTTAGGAGGCCTGAATTCTTGCAGGTTGCGTTCTCCAATCCCCCCATCTGAACAGCTTTCTATTTTAATTCTCACCTGTTTTATGACCGTGGCAAGTCACCACTCCTTTCTGAGTCTTGGCTTACTGTAAAGTGAGGGTTTATATTAGAGTCTGTCTAATTAGAAGCTAATTAGAGAACATCTCAGGCCATGTCTGGATAACTCCTTTCTTCCCAGATCCTCAGCTCCCACTCTCACTTATTCTCATTTCCACCTCTGCTTATTCTAAAATAATCCCAGGCACCTCTCTTCCATGTGAGTCCTGTCTACAGCAGGAATTGTCACACTGAGCTACGTAGTAGAATGATCTGATCTGGGGGACATTAAAGCATCGTGATGTCTCAACTTCATTCTTTGCCAAATGAATCAGTCTCTGAAATGGGACCCAGGCACCTTTGTTTTTTAAAACTTTCCAGGTGAGTCCAATATGTGGCCACATTTGAGAACCTGTGCTTTTCAATTTTTAATGTTCCTTTGAATCACTGAGGGAACATATAAATGTAGATTCTGATTCAATGTGTTTGGAATAAGGCCTGAGAGTTTTCATTTCTAAAAAACTCCTAGATGATCTGATGTTGTTGGGTTCCTGGACCATGCTTTGAGGAGCAAGCTGAAGACACATACAGAGGGTGCCAAAAAATGTATATACATTTTAATAAAGGAAAAACTGTATTAAATTTGCAATACTCAGTATATACCAATAACAAAAGATGAATACACATTTGACTTCTGCAACTACAAGAGGTTCTCCAAGTGTTTCCCATCAGCAACACTGATTATAGAGAACTAAAAGTAATACATAGCTAACATCTCTTAAAATGTGTATACATTTTTTGGAACCCCCGGTATTTGATGGATAACATAAAGAAGGAAGTACACCTGATTTACTTCCACGGGGACCCAGGGGAGGGGAAACCAGCGTGCTGGAATGAACAGAGCTGAGATCTGTGTTCTGCTTCACTGAGCTATTGCCAAAGACCAGTTCAGTGTGAGGCCCAGAGTTTCAGAGGAACCTTAAAACCAAGCATATACTGTCACCAACTAAACTGAGAGCACCTTGAAGCATATTTACATTTACTTTTCTGTCTTTAGTACCTGAATCATTATAGGTAATTGTTTTATGAGTAAATAGATGGGGACCAGGCATTCCCTCCTCTGAGGGAAAAAGGAAAGAGGACTAACTACATTGTGACATGTAACAATGATTCTGTTTTGAAGAGTGTTTCATAAAGAAAAAATAATGCACTGGAACCCAGCAATGTTGTTGAAACTCTTGTGGTTTTCCTAATGCTTCAGGCAGAATCCCGTCTCCATGCTCATGCCTGTGATGCCTATGCAGCCTTTACCCAGGATGCCAGAAGTTCACTTTTCAAGGCTCAACTCAGAAAATGTCTCATATGGGGCTTTTTTTGACGTCTCCCCAAACCCCTCTCCATGCCTGCCCCTGCCTGTGTGCCTCTTTAACTCTGGACCAACTTCCATCTGAGACTCTCATTCTTTCAGTTGTTTTTGTCTTCTTATCTTTGTATAGTCAGCACTTAGCCTGTTGCCTGGCATGTAATAAGAATTTAGTGGAATTTTATAAACAAAATTGGTAGACCAGTAACTAGATTACTCAAGAAAAGAAGAGAGAAGATTCACATTAGCTCAATCAGAAATTGAAATGGAGATATTACAACAGATACCACAGAAATGGAAAAGATTATCTGAGATTATTATGAAAGCCTCTATGCAAAAAAAACTAGACAACCTAGAGGACATGGGTAAATTCCCAGAAACATGCAAACCCCAACCTTGAATCAGGAAGAAATAGAAATCCTGAACAAACCAAAGGCTAGTAACTAGATTGAATCAGTAATTAAAAGTCTCCCAACAAATAAAATCTAGTACCTGATGGGCTCACAGTTGAATTCTACCAGCCTTTCAAAGAAGAACTGGTACCAATTCTACTGACGTCAATCCATAAGATTGAAAGGAAGGGGATTCTCCCTAACTCATTCTGAAGCCAGTATTACCCTAATACCAAAGCCAAGAAAAGACACAACAAAAAAGAAAACTACAGATCTATATCCCTGATGAGCATAGATGCAAAGATCTCCAACAAAATACTAGCAAACCAAATTCAACAGCACATTAAAAAATAACAATCTACCATGATCAAGTGGGTTTTATCCCAATGATGTAAGAATTGTTCAATATAGCCAGGCTCGAGGGCTCAGCCTGTAATCCTGCGCTTTGGGAGGCCAGGGTGAGTGGATTGCCTGAGCCCGCAGGTTCAAGACCCGCCTGGGCCACTTGGCAAGACCTCATCTCTACAGTAAATCAAAAAATTAGCCGGGCGTGGTAGCGTGCACCTGTAATTCTAGCTACTTGGAAGGCTGAGCAGAAGGACCGCCGGAGCCCAGCAGGTCGAGGCTGCGGTGGCTGGGAGTGTGCCACTGCACTCCAGTCTGGGCGACAGAGTGAGACTTCAATGCAAAAGAAAAAAAAAAAGAAAAAAGAAAAAAAAGAATTTTTCAATATATGCAAGTCAATAAATATAATCAATCACATAAACAGAATTAAAAACAAAAATCATATGATTATTTCATTAGATACAGAAAAAGCATTTGGTGAAATCCAGAATCCCGTCATGATAAAAGCCCTCAGAAAAATAGACATAGAATGAAAATTCCTCAAAATAATAAAAGCCTTACATGACAAACCCATGGCCAATATCAGCATCATCCTGAGCAGGGAAAAGTTGAAAGTATTCCCCTTCGAGACTGGAACAAGGATGCCCACTTTCACCACTCCTATTCAGCATAGTACTGGAAGCCCTAGTCAAAGCAATCAGCAAGATTAAGAAATAGTATTTAAATTGGAAAAGAAAAAAACCAAACTATCCCTGTATGTCAATGATATGATCTTATATCCAGAAAATCTTAAAGACTACTCCAAAAAACACTACAGTTAATAAATGAATTCAGTAAAGTCTCAGGATATAAAATCAACACACAAATATCAGTAGCACTACAATACACCAACAGTGATCAAACTGAGAATCAAATTAAGACCTCAATTCTATTTACACTAGCTGACAAAAAACTAAAATACCTAGAAATATATTTAACCAAGAAGGTGGAAGACTTCTACAAGGAGAACTAATAAACACTGATGAAAGCAATTGCAGAGGATACAAACAAATGGAAAAACATCTCATGCTCATGGATTAGAAGAATCAACACTGCTAAAATGATCATATTAACCCAAAGTAATGTATAGATGCAACACAATCCCTATCAAACTACCCGTGTCATTTTTTATAGAATTAGAAAAAAAAATTCCTAAAATTCATATGGAACCACAAAAGCTAGAATAGTCAAAACAATCCTATTCGAAAAGAACAAAGCAGGAAGCATCATATTACCTGACCTTAAATTATACTACAAGGCTATAGTAACCAAAACAGAATGGTACTAGTACAAGAGCAGACATGTGGACCAATGGAACAGAATAGAGAATCTAGGGGACGGAGAGAAGATGGCGGCGGGACAGCCTGGTCTGTGAGACGTTCCGCAGGGAAGAACACAGAGAGCCTCTAGCTGTCTCTCTGGGGGCTGCGGATCCCATCGTTGGCAGCCCACTGTTCACGCAGAACTCGGTGG
>CAUYQG010256329.1:0-10829 GCA_963574415.1 Tarsius wallacei
ATTTTTGATGTATTGTAGAGATGAGGGCTCGTCAAGTTGCCCGGGTGGGTCTCGAACCCGTGGGCTCAGGCAATTCACTCACCTCAGCCTCCCCAAGCAAGGGATGACAGGCTGAGCCACCAAGCCCGGCTTATATGTGGATTTTTTTTTTTTTTTTGAGTTGGAGTCTCACTCTTGCCCAGACTGGAGAGCAGTGGCCGCTCCTGGCCACTGCAGCCTCGACCTGCTGGGCTCCGGCGATCCTTCCGCCTCAGCCTTCCGAGTAGCTGGAACTACAGGTGTGCGCTACCACGCCCGGCTCATTTTTGATGTATTGTAGAGATGAGGTCTCGCCAAGTTCCCCGGGTGGGTCTCGAACCCGCGGGCTCAGGCAATCCACTCACCTCAGCTTCCCCAGGCGCGGGATGACAGGCTGAGCCACCGAGCCCGGCTTATGTGGATTTTTGATGGAGGTTTCTTGGCACACGCAAGAGGGGATCACGAAAACCCCTTTACAGTCCTTTCAAGCCTCTCTTCTCCCGAGTTTCCATTCCCCGTGGCAGCTACTTTCCCCTCCATCTCTCTTTTAAAAGCTTCAGCCTTTCTGGGCATAGTTCTACATCCTCCTGACCTAAAAATGCGCTGGAAGAGAGTTCAGTGAAAGCTGAATCTGTCCTCAGCCCGAAGGACAGACTGTTGTGCCCTTAATTCACCAACGCATCTACTCCAAGTCTATGGGCTAGGGGAGCTACACGGTATTCGGGACAGAAAGATCTAGTGCCTTTCACGCGCACACACACAATTTTTAAAAATGAAACAGTGAATAAACCAATAGAAGCTCTATAGCCAGGAGTGACACTGAGCATGAGAAGCCACCGTTTTAGTTCTTGGGGACATCTCTGATACTTTCCTGTTTCGTGCTTTTTCTGTCACCACAGTCTTCACTTCCTCTAGAAAGAGGAATCAAACGTCGTTAAAACACCTGTGCGTCTTCACAGAGACACCAGCATCGAGCAACCCAGTCATCATGGGAGCTGTCACCCTGAAGCTGGGATGTGCTGTGCCCTCTCTTAAGCCCGGATGAGAGGCAGGGGTCTTTGATGGTGGAACAGAAGTGGCCCTGATGTGCTTGCCAAATGAGCTCGATGTACCCAGGCCATGCCAAGTGCACTTGGTGCTTGTCCTGTGACCCATTTGGCCAGCTTCCCTGGCTGTCAGTCCAGGTGGAGAGGTCAGAGGGGTGTGGACAGGCAGCTGCAAGCCATGTGACGGTGTCGGCTTGGGGACCTGACAGACCAACACAATGACAGAACTCTGGAGTTCCTAGAAGCCGTCTATTGCTCAGCCAGGCCTGCCTGGGGCCCAGATCTTCTGCCAGCAACACACTCTAAGGAAGTCACAGCTTGGCTCGTGGGCAATGAAATTCTGAGAAGAGGCAGGCCTCTCTGTGTTCCTTCATCTCCTGCAAACTTTGGGCACCATTGGGTCCCTCCTTCACCATGTTAAGCTGTAACCCAGCATGGGGGAGGGCAGTTTGTCTGTACACTGAAACAAATACCCACTCGTAACTGTCCCACTTTGAGTTTTTGTTGTTTCAAAACCTCCAGAGAGAATCCCAGACTTGGCAAAATAGAAACCCTCCAGAGATGCCTGAGATGAGCTTTGTCGAGCTCTGTGTTCCCATACTAACAACACCACCCAGAGAGAAGCCGTTTTGAGGTTTTGTACACCGCGATGTATGAAGCAGCATGATGGCAACTGCTCACACCCCCCCCCACACGCACACACACACAGACACTCAACTAAGCAGTTGCATAAGGACCCTGACTTCACCCTTGTTAGGGAGGCACTGCTTTGGGAAATTATCCCGCGTGTCTTCCTTACTTGTTACGAGCAAAAACATTCCCTTGCTAAATCTTCCTCAGCTGTGGTCATAGGACTGTCACCCTCCCAGTGGCACTCAAGGTGTGGGTAACAAAACCGGCTTTTTCTGCCAGGGAAGAGCGACTCAAGCTGTGCCTGTGGCACTGTGGCATGTGCTAGGGCCCCGTCCTGTGACTGCACCTTGTGTGTCTTACTCCCTATGAGGAATTTCACAAGTGCTTTCAGAGGCCTGTCACCCAGGGGCCTGAGGTGAGAATTCTCTCTCTTAAGAATTCATTCTTTCTCCCTTGGGCTGTTGTTCCAACCTACCATGGGAACAGGAGCATCACTTTATATTCCCAAATAGATGATGTGATAGCCCTGAACAAAATGCACGGGACAAACAGTGGATGGAAAAGGAGAAGGTCGTGGTCAGACAGCCGTGATTTAGGAGGATAGAAATGGCTGGGGGGAGACGCAGATCTTCTTGGCGGGACTGGATTCGATCTTTCCTCTGCCTTATTGCTGTTATTGTCTTGTTTTATTTTTGCTTTTGTTCTCTTGGGTAGGTGAAGAGGCAGGTTGGGTGGAGAGCAGGATGTCCCGTTTTCATCAAGTGTCGTGAGAGAGTCCAGACATTTGTCCCCTCCAAGTCTCATGTTGAAGCAGGATCCCCTGTGATGGGGCCTGGTGGGAGGTGGTTGGGCCACGGGCGGTTCCCTCGTGCATGGTTTGGTGGCCTCCCACATTCACGAGGGAGTTCTTGCTCTGCCAGTTCACTGAAGATGCTTGTTCAAAAGAGCTGTGTTGGGAGCCGGCCATGGAGGCCCACTGAGCGTTAGGCTTCCACAAACTGCAGTTTTGGCTTTCACACGACTTACAGTTCGAACTCGGGTCATATCTAAGAGCCTTCATACTGGTCACAGGCTTCTGGGTGGTGATTTTAAGATTGAAGTTGAGTAAGGTGTAAATTGTAGAATATAGTTTTAGAAATATAAGTTTAGACAGCCATTTTGTTGAAAGAATATGGCTAAGTTACTGGCAGGTAGCCCACTGTGAACTTTGGACTGCCACATTCCAAACATTCTGGGATGGGCCGCTTTAGGTTGTAGAATAAATATTTAAGTTTCTATAGAATTGTTTAACTTGGTATTAGCATAAGCATAGGATGAAAAAGGTTTATAGGATAGGTCAGTCACAGATTAAGGTTAGCATCTGTTACGAGATTTTTTCTTCCTCTTACCTGAAAAGAACATTTGGTGGGTGGGGGAACACCCCTCACCTGGCTTTGTGTTCACTTGAAAGACATGTGAGACTGACTGTGCAAAATTTGGGGATAAAAGACCTGTTGTAATTCCCAATAAACGGCATCTGCATCCTCATAACAGGTGTCCAGTCTCTCTCTTCCCCTCAGACGCCGTGCCGTCTCCACCTTTGGGGTACCCCCTGGACTTTGCGGAGCAGGACTCCTGCAGAGCTGGGCACCTCCTTCTGGCTTTCGCTCCCTCTCTCGGCATGTGACACGCCTGCCCTTCTGCCAGCTCCGCTTGACTTCCGCCATGCCAGAAGCCGAGCAGATGCCAGGGCCACACAGAACCGTGAGCCAAAATAAACCTTTTTTCCGTATAAATTACCCGGACTTGGGTATTCTTTATAGTAACACAAAATGGATGAATTCACATTACCTGGTTCACAGGGCCGCCACCGAAAGAAGCGATGTGTTTGGGGCTGCCTCTCTGAGGATAAGACAACATGTGGGTGACGGACTCGGGTGAGGGCTGCAGCCTAGATGTGGTTGTGCACAAATCGTCGGCTGGTTCCTGGCTGCTCTGATCATCCCGCAGCTCTCAGCTGCCCCCATCGATGCCACCCGTCCCCTGAATACTGAGCTGCTCACCTGGTCCAGTCACCGACAACCTCCAATGCCCTCTGAGGTATCTGTGGGGTATCTGTCCCCAACTCTTCGGGTCCATCACCACTGGCTTCCTGATCTCTCCATCCTGTACAAAAACTTTTTCACTACTGTAGTCAAGTAGTGGGTTGCCTGGGTGACTCAAACATCCAGACAAATCGTTCTTATTGAATCCTTATAGTCCAGGAGGTATTCTGCTTCCTGGGTTGCTTGGGCCCAGCATGGAGGTGAGACAGGGCACATCACCAACAGCTTGGCAAGACCCAGAGCCCAGGGCCCACTTTTCTGTGAGTGTGGCTCCGTCAACCTCCTTTCTCTCTCGGGAGGGGTGTTAGCCTTTCGGGAACCTCGTTCTCAATCCCAGTGTCTGTCAGGGCCTGCTAAATCTAAGCCTACCAGATGGATCTTCATGTGTCAGAATCTAAACCTTGGACAGGATTCCAGTTTCTCTTGGCAAGAGAGGGGTGTGGCCAGACCACTACTAGGGTGTCCCTTAACCTCCCGCGCACCTGGACGGCCTCTGTCTCTCCGCATTTCGGCATATTCACATCCTATCTTTGACCCGATCAAACTCTGTGCTGAGAAAAGAGACTGTCACCCCCTCCACACTTTTTAAAAGAAAGGGCTCCAGAGTCCTCAGGGGGTGAGAGGCAGACATCAAAGGGAGAATGAGACCCTTTTGTGATTCCAGAGAAATGAAAAGCCCCTCTGCCCAGTGGTGGGGACCCACTGACTACAGGAGCAGAACTGATGCCTGGCTAATTGAGGAATTCCTTCATGCAGATTTAAACTCTGTAAGGAATCCACAATTGGCTTCAGACAATGTGTTTGTTTTAGTAGATCAACTTGTAAAAATCCCAGTGGGCCTGAAACCTTCCCCACAGGATGGTGGAAAGGAAGCCCGGTTGGATGATGCCTTCCTGTCTGGTCCCTGAGGAGCTGTGTTCCTCCCCCACCCCCCGGGGTCTTTGGGTCTGGGCAGCAGCGAGCATCCCTAGGCATGTGGTTGAAGTCAGAGGGAGACTTTTCTGTGGGAAGGGGTACAGGTTTTCAGAAAGTGGGGTGAACTTATGAACAGAGACACTTGAAGGAGTGGAGGCTGTGCTGGAATTGGGGGAGGCCGGATACCAATTGGGGGACAAGAAAGCCAGGCTCAGAAGGGTGGGAAGTGTCCCTGGGTGTCACCCTACAAGGAAGAGGAGGAGGACTAAGTCTTTATTTTTTATTGATTTTCATTTTTTTGAGTTGGCGTCTCACTCGGTCGCCCAGGCTGGAGCGCAGTGGCACGCACGCTCACGGCCACCCCGGCGTCGACCTGCTAGGCTCCGGTGATCCTTCTGCCTCAGCCTTCCAAGTAGCCGGAGCTACGGGTACGCGCTACCGTGCCGGTTTAATTTTTTTTTTTTTTGTAAAGACGAGGTCTTGCCAAGTTGCCTGGGCTGGTCTTGAACCTGCAGGTTCAGGCAATCCACTCACCTCAGCCTCTCAAGTACTGGGAGTACAGGCTGAGCAGAGAGAAATAAAAAATGTTTACCCAGACCGGTCAGAACTAAGTCTTCAGAGAGAACCTTGGGGTTTGCCTTTGTATACAATATTGTAATTCCACCTGTTTGGGGTTTTTTGGTTTTTGTTGTTTTTGCTTTTAAAAAATGGTGATAAGATATACATAAGTTTTACCATTTTAGCCGTTTTCAAGTTCACAATTCAGTGGCAGTCTGCAATGCACAACGTTGTGCAACCATCACCATTCATTTCCAGAATGTTTTCGTCATCCCAAACAGAAACTCTGTACCCCTTAAGCAAGAACTCTGCATTTGCCCCCAGTGCCCCAGCCCCTGGAAACCTCTTCGCTACTTTCTGTTTCTATGTGTTTGACGACTCTAGGGATCTCAGATCCATGGCATCCTACGTTTGTTTGTCCTTTTGGATTGGGCTTATTTCCCTTAGTGTGTTTTCAAGGTTCATCCCTGGTGGGGCCTGTCACAGAATTTTTGTCCCCTTTAAAGGCTGAATGATACCTCCACACTGTATTGGCCCCGTTCACCTATTGACGGATTTAAGGGTTGTTTCCACCTTTTGGCTCTTCCGAATATTACTGCTGTGAACAGGGACGGGCAAGTCATTTGTGATTTCTTCCAGTAACCGCCCTCGCCCTCGCCCGATGTGTAGCACGTGTGGAGATCCAAAGGGCGGGAGGGAAAGGGGAGGGGAGGCCTGTCCCAGCCCCACGCCGCCACCCAGCACCTCCTTCCAGCTCCAGCTGCAGAGAAACACAGCTCAGGGGCCCAGAGCAGCATGGACAAAGGTGGAAGTGCACGGTGGCAGAGGCATACCCAGGAGGATCCATCCTGTGGGAGAGAAAGTGTCACCGACCTTCCGGTGACCCCTCCATGCAAGAGATGCTGCAGGAAAGGGGAGGGGCCACCCCACCTCTACCGGCATGTGTAATCGACAGAAAAGAGTCTGGGAAGATAGAAATAAAAAGTGTTTACACAGACAGGGCAACGTAGCGAGACCTCAACTCTACAAAAAAATTTTAAAAATTAGCCAATATGGTGGTGTGCCTGGCGTCCCAGCTACTCGAGAAGCTGTGGCAGAAGGATCCCCCGAGCCCAGGAGATGGTGGCTGTGGTTAGACACAACTGTGCCACTGCAGAAGAATCCCCCAAGCCCAGGAGATTGTGGCAGAGTGAGACTCTGGTGCACACACACACACACAAAAGTTCATAGTTCTTATTTTGGAGGATGGAGTCATTAGTGATATTTGCTTTCATATCAGAGAAATATAAAGCTACTGTGTGTCTACTTCTAAAAAATAAATGCCAGGTCGATTACTCAGATTAAAAAACAACAACAAAATATTCTGTTCTGGTGCTTGCACTCAAAGTACAACTAGTGTCAACACTCCAGTTCAGTGGTTTCTTCTTTTAGCTCTGTCCAGCAGGAAGTTTCTCTGCATCAGAATTGTCAAATTTTATTAAGATTTTTTGGATGTCAATCTTAAAGACAGTGAATCTATGGCATTCACTGGGTGTCTATTGTGTGCATAATTCTGGGTTAGGAAACTGCAAGTTAGACAAATATATAGTATACTCTTGAGTTACTACAATTTTTAAAAAGGCCAAATAGATATACTATACATAAAACTATAAGATTTAAAAGAAGTTTCCATCAACTTCAATAGAAATGCTTCTGCCATATGCTCTGTACACTTGGGCATGTCCCCAGGCGCAGAGTGTCCTTGTGATAAGAAACTCCAGGAAGCCTGGCTCCTCCTGCTCTCTGCAGGCCCTGGAGACTGTGGCCTCGGAATGGGCAGGAGCAGGCATTGTCACCGCAAATGTTCCATGACTGGTAACTTAGGTGAGTAAAGCAGGTGAAGTATGGGATGGTGACCATATCATTTACCTTCCAAATGCAAACACTTTTAAGAGGGGAAAGGGGAGCTACTGCGTGGGGACAACTGGCATAAACTGGGACCATCGAGGTAAATCAAGATACATGCTTCTCTTAACAAAAGGCATATGGGGGCCTGGTGCAGTGGCTCATACCTGTAATCCAAGCACTTTGGGAGGTTGAGGCAAGAAGATTGCCTGAGCCCAGCCTGGGCAACTTGCTGAGACCTCAACTCTACAACAAATCAAAAAAATTAGCTGGGCATGGTGGCACGCACCTGTAGTTCCAGCTACTTGGAAGGCTGAGACAGAAGGATCCTGTGAGTCCAGCAGGTAGAGGCTGTGGTAGCCATGAGCGTGCCACTACACTCCAGCCTGGGTTACAGAGTGAGATTACAACTCAAAAAAAAAGAAAAAAGGCATATGGCGTGATGGGCCCTCTGGCTTTAACTAGAGTGTATATCTTTACCTAGCGCCAGCAAGACACAAAATTCTTTAAAATTGGAGTCATACTAAACATACGGTCCCTCCAGCCACTGATCAACAATATTTGCAAGTGAATCCATCCTCAGAGTTCCCCGGGGGCATCCAGGCATGTGCTTTCTTTAGGTGTGCCATGAAACTTAACCACTGACTCTCATAGCTGACTGTTGTGCTCATAGCTAAAGACAGCAGTATGAGATGGCTGGGAAATCATGGTCCATTGACACTAGCTTTACCAATAATGTCCTTAAGGATCTTTCAGTGAGATGACCAAGAATCTCATGATGGAACGGCGAACACAAAAAAGCAGATGACAAAAGACATATATGAGGCACTATTATATATTTATATATAAACGAAAGCGAGAAAGACATGTATTACACAAAGTTTGCTTTGGGAAGATGGGGTGAGGAATGATTTTTGACTTTTCTAAATTTTCTCCCTTAATAAATATTTTAGATTCAAGGGGTACACATACACGTATGGTTTGTTATGTAGGTTTGTTGCATGATGGTGAGATTTGGGCTTCTATTGAGCCTGTCACCCTGGTGGTGAGCATGATACCCAAAATGGGTAGCTTTTTTCAGCTCTGACTTCCCTTTGTTCCTCCCCCTTTGGAAGTCCCCTGTCATTCCCATTTGTCTGCCCTTAGGTACCTAGTGTTTAGATTCCACTTATACGTGAGAACATGCAGTATTCAGTTTTATGTTTCTGTGTTAGTTCACTTAGAATAATGTCCTCCAGCTGCTTTCATGTTGCTGTAAAAGACATGATTTCATTCTTCTTTATGGCTGCGTAGTATTCCATGGTGTATATATACCACAATTTCTTATCTAGTCCACCACTGATGAGCACCTAGGTTAGTTCTATGTTTTTGCTATTGAGAATAGTGCTGCAATAAACATGTGAGTGCAGGTAGCCGGGTGCAGAGGCTCAATCCTGTAATCCCAGCACTTTGGGAGGCCAAGGCGAGAGGATTGCCTGAGTCCAGGGGTTCAAGACCAACCTGGGCTACTTGGTGAGATCTCGACTCTATGATAAATCAAAAAATTAGCCAAGCATGGCGGTGTGTACTTATAGTTCCGGCTACTTGGAAGGCTGAGGCGGAAGGATTGCCTGAGTCCAGCAGGTCGAGGCTGTGGTGGCCATGAGCATGCCACTGCACTCCAACCTGGGCAATAGAGTGGGACTCCAACTCTAAATAAATAGATAGATAGATAAATAAATAAATAACATGTAAGTGCGGGTATGTTTTTGGTAGACCGATCTGTGCTCCTTTGGGTATATAACCAGTAATGGAATTGCTGGGTCAAAAGGAAATCTATTTTTAGTTCTTTGAGAAATCTCCAAATGCTTTCCACAAACTGGACTGGCTTACATTCCCACCAACAGCACACGAATGTTCCCTTTTCTCTGCAGCCTCATCAGCATCTGTTGTTTTTTTTAAATAACTTTTTGATAACAG
The DNA here is from genome assembly GCA_963574415.1 of Tarsius wallacei. Taxonomy (NCBI): domain Eukaryota; kingdom Metazoa; phylum Chordata; class Mammalia; order Primates; family Tarsiidae; genus Tarsius; species Tarsius wallacei. The sequence goes on from CAUYQG010256329.1 coordinate 9,098, forward strand.
CTGTTCTGACTGGAGTGAGATGATACTCCATTATGGTCTTGATTTGAGCTTCTCTAATGATGGGTGAAGTTGAGCATTTTTTCATGTCTATTGGCCACTTATGTGTCTCCCTTTGAGAAGTGTCTGTTCATGTCTTTTGCCTACTTTTTAATGAGGCTATTTATTTATATTTTTCCTGTCGATTCATATACGTTCCTTAGAGATTCTGGATAGTAGATTTTCGTAGGATCTAAATTTTCCATAGTTTTTTTTTTTTATGATAAGTCTATGTTATTTGCATAATTTTAAAAGTGCTCTTTAAGTATATGAAAGCTGTGCATGCATATGCGTGTGTATGTACACACCCAGCATCACTCCATCTGGCCGGGGAATCCCATGTCATCTTCTCACACTGGGTAGTCGCCCACATCAGGATTATGAGGGTGCTGTGGAACAGCCAATAAGAATCCTCAAAGAATACCTGCTTCCTAAATTTTCTGCCCAGCTAAGTGCCAAGGAGAGGGGATGAAATCTTGTTGACCTTTTAGCAGGAGTGGCTGTGCACACACTCGCATTATTTTTTAATAATGTGCATAACCTGTTTTCTCTGCCTCTCCCTACCCCACATAAAAGAAGACATTCCTACTTTTGTCTGTTGTGTTAATGGTAATTCTGTTGGTGACTCTGGATCCCACTTCTGGCCACACAGAGGAACACATTCAAGGCCTTTGTCCCCTGTGGCTCCAGGGCTTGGGGATGCCCAGAAGGGCAGTCACCACATGGTCCAGGAAGAGAACCTGATGTTCCCTTTTCAACTTCTGGTTTGTTTGGATTAAAAAAGCATCATGGGGCAGAAGGACTGGCAGAGTTACTGTGCTCTCTTTGGCTTTCGTAGCGATAGATTCTACTTTTAATAGGTATTGACTTATGCATATTGCACTTCCTTAGAAAAGGCTGCAAGGTGGTATGCCAGCCTCTATGCTTTTTTGTTTACTTCTATTTGTTGAATTTATACATTTTCAAGTATCAGATATTATCAAATATTATTACCAGATAACAAGACTTTTTAAAAACAAACAAATCAAAAAAAAAAGAAGAAAGAAAGAAAGAAAGAAAAGAAAATTGAAGAAGAGGAGACCAGGGGGAAACTGAGTGCACGGAACACCCACTACGAGTTCCTGCAGAGTTGCAGAGGTGGGTAGAAACTCCACTGGAGCTTCCTGGTGGCTGAGGCTCCCAGAGTCACCTTCTGGCTGACTTAGTGAGGGAAGGACCAGGACATGATGGGTTCTAAACACTTGTCAACAAATAATCAAAATCATTACCAAAAGTCAACAATGATCATGTCCAGACACAATTTCCTGGGTGACCGCAGGGACGAGACACATTAGAGCTGCCAGGTTCACTCTTGCTGTCTTCTGAGAAAGCTTGGAGCCATTGCTAAGAACTGAATGCTGTACAGAGAGCAACAAACAACAAACTAGGGCGGGGTTGTATAAAGCTCTTGTCCAACTTTATAAAATCTAGATAGTCTTGGTTTTACCCTAAAATGTTGGTAGAATTCCTTAGCTTGGCATTCCAGTCCATCACAAGCCAGCTCCAACAAACAGCGCCCGGCCACCGCAGCCTCAACCTGCTGGGCTCCGGCGATCCTTCCGCCTCAGCCTTCCAAGCAGCTGGAACTACAGGCGCACTTTTATAGCTTTCAATGATGCACATTCTTTGAGAATTGAAAAGCTTTGGGTCACCTTAG
>CAUYQG010256330.1:0-17946 GCA_963574415.1 Tarsius wallacei
TAGAAGGACTCCACTCCTGAATAAGTCTGGCTGGAGTACCCCCACCAATACCTGGGAAAGAGACAATCCTGCATCTCCCCACCAGAGGTCATCCTCTGAACATACTAGAGTGGGATAGAAAGACTGAAGCCCCCCCCCCCCCATCTCCGCTATTCCCACCTCCTTCTCTGGGCTGGACACTGGGGAGATTGTGAATGAGACTGAAGCTCTGCAGGAGACAGTAGGGGGCAGCTGAGAGGAACAACTACAGAACCTGCCATAAGAAGGCAGATTTTTAAAAAAATTTTTCCTTTCTGCATGAATGTGTATGTGTGGATTTGATCTGCATTTCCCCCATCTCGTTTTTCCCCCCTCTTTATTCTTTTGTTTCTTGTTTTCTGCAAATGCATATACGTGAAGGATTGAGTGCTCATCTTTCAGTTTTTTGTTTTTAATTTTTTGTTCTCTTTTTTTAGTTCAATATGTGTGAGGGTCTGATATTGCTTTGTTTTTTCTCTTCTTCTTCTTTCATTTTGGATTGAGCATGTGTGTGTGTTTGGATTTTCTGTTTTTATATTTTGTTGTTGTTTTGTTTTGCTTTGTTGCTATTCCAGTTTGTATTGGTGTGTGTGTGTGTGTGTGTGTGTATGTGTGTGTGTGTGTATGTGTTTAAATTTTTTTTTTTTGCTTTGACTTCTATTCTTGTTGATTTGTGTGTGTGTTTTTTTTTAAATTTTCTATCCATCTCATTTCATTCTACTTTTCTCTGTTCTCTTCATTGCTGTTACTGTATCTTGAACTTAAGTAGTACACACATGTACCCATTGCATTATCATATAGGGTGACAGTAGGGAGTGGATCTCAGGGAACTCATACCACAATCAGTGAACATTGCGATTTGCAAGTAGTTTCAGAGTCCTACAATTCAATCCTCCACCTTATTTGACTCTTAAAACTACAAGAGACAGAAAAACTTCCCACCCACAGTCCTGTTTGACCAAGAAAAAGGATAAAAAGCCCAAATAAGCACAATCAGAAATGCAAAAGACCAAATCACAACTGACCTTGAAGAAATACAAGATTATCAGATAGTACTATGCACACCTGTATGGAAATGAACTTGATAACATATGAAATGAAGAACTTTCTGGCATCACACAACCTCCCAAGGTTGAAACAGGAAGAAATTGAGACACTAAATCGACCAAGAACAACCGAGGAAATTGATTCTGGCATAAGAAATCTACCTACCAAAAAAAGCCCTGGACAAGATGATTTTCCAGTGGAATTTTACAAAATGTACCACTGAGAGCTGATAACAATCCTGTTGAAAGTATTCTAGGCAATTGAGAAAGGTGGAATTCTCCCAAAATCATTTTACGAAGCTAACATCACACATCTCAGAGATTTTTTTCATCATTTTAAAAATGATTTCACTTTCTAATGCTAAAATTATTAAATACTTTCTCTTTTTAGGCATGCTAGTCTCTGTCTATAATAGTTTGACAACTTATTTTAAAAGCATGTTGATTAATATTAAAGATCCCAAAGTCTTAGGTCAAATTATGTTTCTCACTTGTTTCTCAGTCTATTTATTTGTGAAATAAAAAATGTACTGCCTTCTGTATTTTATAGGTTTTATAATTGATAGTGGTAAACTAATTTCACTGCTAGAACTTATTCATAGAATTGTTATATAAAGGCTAAAGACAAGTGCTGATTAAATTTGTACTTGTTTTAAGTGGAATGTACTGGAAATATTATTTACTGTAATTTTTCAGTGCTCAGCAGTGCAACTTCAGTAAGATTTATTTTGTTTTCTTTTAAGAAGTTTCATAAACCTCATCTGTTTGCAGATTCCCTTTCCTTCCACTCTGTATCTGATCTATTATTGGTATTTTTGGTAAGTGTCCTTTACTATATCTAGCTGTAAGAATTTAGGACACTTTTATGTAATTTGCATAGTACTTGTATAAGCAATTCTTTTTTCATTTGTGTGATATCTTTGACAAATATAATATACTTAATGCTATTATTTATTTAAATTTTTTGTAGAAGAAGTTTTGAGCATTATGACTCAACATTTCATGTGATTATTTTAAAATACTGATAAGATTTAAATCTTTCAAAGATCTCTACATGATTTAATAATAGTCTATTTTGAAAAAATTATTGTAATGTGTATATGCATGAGTGATGAAAAATGTTTGGAAATATATGCACATATATGTTTGACTTAATCTACATTTCCAGAATGGAATTAGTATCAAACAAGTAAAAAATTTCTAGTTCCTAGCCGGGCTCGGTGGCTCAGCCTGTAATCCCGAGCCTTGGGAGGCTGAGGTGAGTGGATTGCCTGAACCCGCGGGTTCGCGACCCGCCTTGGCAACTTGGTGAGACCTCATCTCTACAATAAATCAAAAAATTAGCCGGGTGTGGTAGTGCGCGCCTGTAATTCCAGCTACTTGGAAGGCTGAGGCGGAAGGATTGCCGGAGCCCAGCAGGTCGAGGTTGCAGTGGCCGGCAGCGGCCACTGCACTCCAGTCTGGGCGACAAGACTCCAACTAAAAAAAAAAAAAAAAAAAAAATTTCTAGCTCCTAAATGAACAATAAAATTACACAGCAGTAGGTTCAGTAAGTTGGCTAATGATGCTTTGTGAATACAGTGCAGATTATAGAAAAAAAAATTTACTAAAGGGATGTGTAACAGGACTCATTTGACAACATATAGTTCAGGGAGTCTTACCCTGTGTTCATAGACTTGAGAGAATGTGGATTAAAAGTGTATTTCAATATAATTAACTTTCTTTGTAACCATATTTATTATATTTAATATAATTGACTTTCTTTGGAACCATATTTATTACATTTATTATAATTGACTTTCTTTGTAATCATATTTATTACATTTAAAGTATTTTTCTAAACACTATTCTGAGAAATATTTCATTAGACTTCCAAAGAGGTCCATAGCACAAAAAAGGTAAAACCTTCTGATTGAATACAATAAAAATAGCTATTATTAGCTATTATTTTATCATTGTTTACAACATACCAGCCACTATTATAATAATTTTAATTTTATTAATTTATGACATTATTCAAACAATCTGAGGAGTTGGGTACCATCATTAGGCTTCATTTTTCAGGTGATATAATTGGGTCAAAGGGAGGTGAAGAAACTGGCTAAGAGTCACATAGCCATAACTGAAATTCTGGCTACAGAGATTATTAATACCATTCTTAATAGCAGTTTTTAAAATACAGTAAACTATTATATGGGTTTTAAAAGACATTAGAAAAAGTATTATAGATATTTATGTTATTTGTATTTTAATAAGATTTCTTTAAGTACAATATTTTAAAATAATAGATTTTGTTTGTTTAACAAAGGAATTTATTTAGAATCCACAGAGAGGGCTAATTAAGTTTGCACAGCTCTGTATTTTGGTTCACATTTTGTAACTTGTTATGAAAAATGTCACTCTCAGAAATCTGAATTAGTTGCAACTTTCAGATTTTCAGTGAACTGTGGAATGGAACGAAGCAAAGCAAGTATCAATTATACATAAATGCACTGTTTGTTAGCACTACACCACAAGCCCTTACCTGATTACCTCCTAGCGAACCTCATGAATTGGTTTGCAATACTTTTACTTAATCCCTAATGAGTCTGACATGATAGTCTGCAAATTGTTGCAGTTTTATATGGCTCTTTTAGTTAATGAGGCATCATGGGGTTTCTAAATGAATGCATCGATAAAACAACTTCTATTTCTCTATGTTTTGGCAGAGGAATGATTCACCTACCTTAACTGCTGAATTTAGGGAATAAGTTTTAAATCACATAGCTTCCAACCATGGGAGAAATCTAGTGCTTGCTGACATGATGTATGTTTTACATATAGCACAGGTGGATGCATCCATCTTTTGAAAAGTCTATTTTGCTAAAATAATGGTAAATACTTTTATTTCTGTTTCTATTAGATTTAAAAGAAATAAAACAAAAAAGCACGATTGTTTCTTTTCTTTTCTTTTTTATTTAATTCAGTGTGGCTGTCATGGCTATCAACTGGCCATGCTACTGTTGCAGTTTTACTACTTAGACTGTTTTTTGATTTATTAGCTTTCAGATTTAAACTCTGCTGTGCTGTTACATTCTTTGGCTTACACAGCACCTGTGTAGACCTCTGGTGATATGGTTTTATTTATTATTCATGCGATATTAAGGGAAAAAAAGAGTCAAGCTAGTTCAGAGGTCATTGGCACCCTTAAAGGTCAAGCTATTTGGCTTCTGAAGTCTCTTTGGTAATATTCTCTCTGATGTCCTTATAAATGGCATTACAATCAGCTGAAATGTAATGTAAAATGTCATAGCCTTTGGAAAGCGAGTGACCTAAATGAAAAGAACTTTACTTAAGATATGGCATTCCTGACATTTTACCCATCTTACATGTTGTTATGTCTTTTGTAGACAGGGTGGGCACATGAAGACTGTTAAGTGCCATCAATTTCTAGAAAGAAACTGATAAAAGGGGTTTTGCCAAGTTGAATTTGACTGTTTGTTATCATTAGAGAAATGTTTGTAAAAAACAGAATTTTCTTCTTAGCTGACAATGCAGAAACATCAAAGATCTAGATAATCAAGACTCAGGAAAGGATTTTGTATTCATCCATCATTCTTGAGCACAAAGCTCCCCTTCTAACTTGGCAACATATGTGTTTCATACATTATACTTCAACCATTCTCTGCACACCTAGTATTTGAGTGCCACAATTTGAGTGGAAAGTGACTCTAGAAGCAGTTAATCATAATCTTTTCATTTTAGAGGTGAAAATATTGGGGAACTACAATGAAACAGTAAATTATGCTACACTTTTTATGACAAAATCAACAGTCAAATATCCTAAAGACCTCTTTAAGTAATTAGTGAATTTATACATTTTGTTATTTAATACATGCATAAATGATTAGAGAACCCTTCCTTGTACAAGTATTCAATTTCCCTCTTTATTCAACAAATATTTATTTGGCAAAGGCACTAATTTTTTTTTAGTATAATGATTCCTTTTAAGCCTTCATCTCCATACATTGTACAACCATAAACCTGGTTGCTACAGTAAAAACTTTGAGTTCTTTAATGTCGCACTCTTTCCTTTACCTCATCTCCATGTTCCCACAGTCCTCTAGGTTCTAACTACAAATATGTCACTAGTTTTCTTTCTTTTTTTTTAGGGTTAGAGTTAGGGTTAGGAGTAGGGTTGGGGTTGGGGTTAGGGTTAGGGGTTAAGGTTAGGGTCAGGGTCAGGATTAGGGTTAGGGTTAGAGTCTCACTCTGTCAAACCGATAGGTGTGCAGTGTCACACTCAAGGTCACCTCAACTTAGACCTGCTGGGCTCAGGCGATCCTTTCTCCTCAGCATTCCAAGTAGCTTGAAATACAGGCATGCACCACCAAGCCTGGCTAATTTTTTGGTTTATTGTAGAGATGAGGTCTCACCACGTTGCCCAGGGTAGTTGAAGTTATGTGTTCAAGCAATCCTCTCACCTCGGCCTCCCAAAATGCTGGGATTGTAGGTTTGAGTCACTTCGCCTGCCCTGTGTCACAAGTTTTTTCCTGACACCTATGTCCTCTGTTAAATGTCCTACTACATAGACACTATGTTCTGCTACTTGAAGTCTGGCACTGTCCTCCCTCATTTACCATTGTCTCTGTGAAGCCTATTCTCTACCAAGCAGCTAAATATGCCATTTAATAAATGTAAATTACATTATTTCATTTCTGTGGTTAAAACTATTTTATCACCTCTTGTTTCAGTTACAGGTAATTCTAAACACTTCCCCCACCTTCTCCTCTCCACCTGCAAAGTCTCTGTGATCTTGCCTCTACTGGCATTTTATTCTGCTCATCTTCCTGTCTCACTTCCAAGCCATTATATATTGATGTAATGACCAATTTGAATCTAGTTTTTGTTATTTTAATTCTGTTAAGTTTTAAAGCTCATCTCTTCCTCTTTCCTTTTTTTCCTACATGTGAGCAAGTTGATTATATCATCAGGGTCATCTCTCCTTTAGTGCCAGAGGGAGGTTCAAATATGTGTTCAAGTTGTGAACCCTCACCCTGCCTGTCTCTTAAGCACCATAAAATACCAAAGCCAGTCTCCTTTCCATTTTCTTGTCTTTTTGTTTGGATCTGCTTTGGAGTCACTGTACCCAGAAATCCCCACTGTGTGAGTAGTAAAACTTTTCATGCACTCATGGAGTCATCATTTTTAACATAGAAATGAAATCTTGGCGGGGAGGGCATTCTTATTGATTCTGTGGAGTGGTACAAGTTTTGCTATGATAGATCCTTTGAAAGGATACGTCTGTCAAAATATATATTCTTAAAAGCCAATGCTAATGTGTTCTAAGGAATAAAAGTCCTCATTCTGTGTCTTCAGGAGGAATTGCATAAAAGGATAGGTTAAATTCAATTAATTGCTTTGTTTAAATGTAATATACATTCTCTGTTGAAATGCAAGTCTTAACATAAAAGCAGCTAACAAACACATGAAAAAATGCTCAGCCTCACTAATTGTCTGAGAAATGCAAACCAAAACTGCAATGAGATATGACCTAACACCAGTAAGGATGGTTATTATCAAAAAGTCAAAAAAACCCCAAACAAACAGGTGCTGGTGTGGCTGTAGAAAAAAGAAGACACTTCTATACTGTTGTTGGGAATGTAAGGTAGTTCAACTTCTACGGAAAGCAGTGTGGCGATTTCTCAAAGAACTAACAATTGAGCTTCCATATGATCTAGCAATCCCTCTTCTGGGACTATACCCAGAGGAACATAAATTGCTCTACCAAAAGACACCTGCACATGCACATTTATTGCAGCACTATTCACAATAACAAAAACATGGAACCAACCCAGATGTTCATCAAAAGTGGACTGGATAAAGAAAATGTGGTACATAATATGAACAATGGAATATTATGCAGTCATAAGGAAGAAAAAATCATGGCCATTGCAGCAACTTGGATGTAGCTGAAAACCATCATACTAAGTGAACTATCAAAGAAACAAATAACTGAACACCACATGTTCTCTCTCATAAGAGGACCCTGAACACTGGTCACACTAGCACAAAGGTAGGATAGGTAGATCCTGGACACTGCAAAGTGAGGGAGGACCTAAGGAGGGAGCGGGGCACGTAGCAACACACTGGGTATCTGGTCCACTATCAGGGGGAGAGAGGCCCAGCTAGAAGCCCAAGCTTCCTCTGCATGCAACCTACTTATGTAGTAGATCCCCATTTGTATCCTACAACTTGAAAATAAGAAATAAAACAAAATTAAATAAAAGCAGGTCTTAGCACAGCACTATATAAAGATGTTTGCAATTGTATAATGACCCTAATCAATGAAACATTTATTTTTATTAAATTATTTTTTGATGAAAAAGGTCAGAAAGATTTTAACTTATCAAGTTCCCTGATATAATTTTGTTCTGTTTGCAGTGAATATGGCTTTTCTATCATTTACCCAAGAGCTTTTATTTTTTCGTTACTTTTCTTCCCTGAAAAACAATAGGTATAAACAGCAGTATTTCGGTTTTAAAGATAAGAAAATCAAAGCACCAATACTACTGTCTGAATTATAGTTATTTAGTGGATGCATATTCTGTATTTTTTATTCCTATTTCTTTAGATGAGTTTATACTGCACAAAATAACATTTTAAAGTCTAGCATAAACTATTTTGAATTCTCAAATAAATTTCAATGGAAAGGGACTTTGGAATGTTGCTGGGGGCTGGTAAAATTTGTTAAATGTAGTATTTAGTTAAATTCTTTCACTGCTGATAAGACAGATATTAGAAAACATGATGGGCTTTTATAGTTAAAATGGTTTAAAGTTCAGTTATTTAGGTATCAGACTTAGAAACAAGTTTATATCTCAGACATCAAAAGCAGAAAAATTCTTATTTTATTTTTCCTCCTTAGATTGGAAATTATCACACTGATGTCACATAATATGAGGGTATCAGGTTGTTTTCAAGTTTAATTTGAATTATATGGAATGTTTTATTAAAAGACAATTATAAAAAGGGATGTCTGCAAACTTAATTTGAATGTTTTGTAATAAATAAGGATACATTGGACTCTCAAATTCCCAAAATGATAATATTCAGGTCATGTTTTGACTTTTGAATTCAGGAAAGAAAAGAAATCACCGTGTAAAATAGAATACACGTGTTAATAGAGGGGAAGCCCTAGATAATTTGGGGGAGGAGCATGTAAAAGATGATATGCCCAAGAAGAGAAAGTAGGACATTCTGCTCAATTTTCAATTCTCCTGAAATGTCACCTCTTCTAAAGCATCTCCAGATAGGTCATCTTTTCTTTGTGGAGCCCTGCACATGATACACTTATCTTTGGAAGAACCCTTTCTGTGTTATTGTTTAGACTTCAGGTGTCAGACTATCAAACTCCCTGTTTCAAATCTTGTCTCTACTACACAATAGCTGTGAGAACATAGGCAAGCTATGTTACTTCATTTCTTTGTGCCTTGGTTTCCTCTTCTGCAAAATGGAGAAAACGATATTGCTTATCTCACAGGTTAGTGAGACGTTTAAATGAGTGAAACACTTAGAAAAGGCTAGCATATAGCAATCTCTTCAAAACATTAGTTTAACAGCTTTTAAAAATAATGATAGTTTTGATATACTATTTGACTTGTGTGCATTTCCCTATGTTCTCTCTTCTATGAAACTATGGACATCTTGACATGGTGTTTTATAAATCATATCTTCAGGTGCTATCCATTAGTCTGTATACAGTGAATATTTTCTATTATCATTGGCTATATTCAGTATAAATATTTATTAATGACCTTATGCTTTTGATAGTATTTTAAGCATTTAAAAGTAAGCTTCACCTATATGATGACCACTTGTATACTTAACCCTGAATTTTACCCCACATCTGTAAAATAAAAAGAATATAAATTCATATTTAGTCATTATTAATAATAATTGATACATATAATAAATATTAAATGTATATAAAATATGAATTTATCTAAGAGAATATCCTAATATTGTCTTACCTAAAAAATATCATGTCACCTGGTGGTCATGATAGAAGTAGGTAATAAAGGAGTCTAGAGTCAGAAGCTAGGAGTTGCCTGCAAAAAACAACTTCTACAGAGACTTTCTCATAAAACTAAATGTTCTTTGTAGTAATTCCAGCAGTTGTGCTCCTTAACTCCTTTTTGTTACCTACAGCACTTCACATTTTCTTAACTGAGTTCACCTCCTATTAGTATTTACTCTTGACAACCAGAGAACTTGAAGAGTCTTGGAAAATTCTTTTCTTCCCTACAAACTAAGTATAGTGCTGAGTTAGAATCAGGGTATGTCAGCCAGTGCCTGCACTTCCAAGGGCTTATCAACAATATAGTTCATGTTACAAGGCTGCCATTATGTTTTTTCACTCAACAAATGGCAAGAAAGCAACTTAGACATCACGTTATATACTGAAAGGGTTATAAAAGCAATGTCTTCAAAAATAATAACCTGGAATATACCAAGTTCTTTCTCAGGAAAAATTTCATTTTAAAAAGCTATCTTTGCTATAATGGAATTGTCAAGAGAATAGGTAACATCCAGATAACCAAACTACTTTAGGTGAACTTAAGAGAGATGGGCTAGTGTAGGGCACTTAGATAAAGTTTTTCAAGGGCATACAAAAAAATATACATCTCTGTTGCTTTACTTTTGGAAAAATACCACCAGCACCAATATCACAATACTGAGAAATAGTTTTTCTGTGACTAACAGAGCTTGGAATTGAGCTAGTACTATATATGAGTTGACTCAATTTGCAGGTCTGTAATTTGTTCTCAGGGAGTTGAAAAGACAGATTGGAAGCAATGTACTTTTCTCCTAGAGGAGACATAGGAGGGTGATGTAAAGCCAGTCCTTGTGGACAAACACTGTGGAGAGGGATGTGTATCACGGATTGCCTTACTGGGTGGATTGCAGCATACAGAGCATTATATTTAGGCAGGAGAGACTCCTGCTCCTGATCATCATATTATTCATCTATGCAGCCCTATAGGAAAACTAGGTCACATCTATTTTCTGAAATTGGTAACTAGACCACTACTGCATTGACAGAGAAACTGGGATTAAAAATTACATAAAGTCTGAATTGTCTAAATACTGTTAAATTTATTCCACCAATTCAAATGTAAAAAGAGGAGATTAAAACACACACACATACACAAATGTTTTAGCAACATCTTGACTCCTGTAGTGATCTACACAGGTTTCCAGAAAATGGTGGAGCACAAAGCATCAGTGGTGATTAAACGCCTAAATGGTAATGCAAGGCAGGTATGCAATTCATTCCTCAGAGACTATCATTGTTGCCTAACAACATAATCAAATCTTCTAGCTAGGGCTGCTTTTGTGGAGTATAGTTTGTTGACAGTCCTGTTAGACACCACTTTCCTTTTTCATAGACATCTCATTATTTATCGTCCCTTTAGCCCTTTTGATTGCTCTAAGCAAGGATTTCTTTATCCATTTAGCAATGGGAACTGAACCCATCAATACCCAATTTAAGCAAGGCACTCATAAAGACAACAGTGAAATTACGACTCTGCTGATTTTCTAAATATCAAGATCATTTGGCTTCCAAAACAAAGTCTTTTTCTTGATTGATGAATAACTCTTCTAATATAGCATTTCCAGTTAGCTAAATCAAAATCTGGAAGAAAACATTTTACATTTGTTTTAATGTATTTGTGGAATTATTATTCTCTTTCATTCATAGATTGCAGACAGATAATTTGGGTCTATTGATTCATTGATAGTTATAAAAGTATCAACAATTGTATTGCTACTAAATACTAAATTTATTTAAATTTTATGTAAATATCAATTTTGCATTTGCTAAAAACTAAATTAGAGAACAAAAAGAAATCATATTTTGGACTCATGTATGTTTACCAGATACTCAAGATAAAATAAAAATAGTAATAATTTAATAAAAACTAAAATAACAGTTCAATTAAAATGCAAATAATATTAGATTTCTATTTTGCTAAATATCATCCTGAGTATAATTTTTACATAATAACATGTTGAGTTAAGCATTGTTTATTTCTTTTTTTATTAGTTATAATGCAGTCTCTTAACCTAATTTAAAATTAACCATTATTCCTGCAAAATGGTAAAAAGTAAACCATAATTGCCAAAATGTTGTATACATTTCTTATGTGAGGTAAAGTCTTAATATATTGCTCAATTGTATTATAATATTTAGTATTAGATTATTCTGGCTGATTCTTAAAGCTTCATAAACCACATTCTCACTTAACATACTCTTAACTAAACTGGAGGATCATACAGTGAAAATATTAAAAATTTAATCACATGAGCCTACATAATAGTAAGTTATATGTAGTTGATAAAATTCCCAATGTATTTATTCTTTCCTCTAATTTTTATTATGGGATGGTAAAGGGAAAAATAAAATGGTATGAAGAAAAATACACTTTTATTTACAATAGTTGTACCTATAAAAAAAGATTCATTGACTGTTCATGAGAATTTGAGGAGAGGTGGAGGAAGAGATAACAGTGAGACCTAGATCCTATAGTAAAAGAAGGAGTCAGAAAGTAGAAATAAAGTCTGTCATAAAGACTGTTGACAGAGGGTGGAATATTTACAGAGACCATACCATGACATCAGGGAAAGTCTTGAGATAGGTGACATGGTTGCAATAGAGAGAATAAACTTGACATAGAGACACAGTTCAAGGAAGCTAACTACCACCAGTTCACTTATAAAATTCTTAACATAGATCTTTGAGATTCCACTGAATCTGATTTTGACATCATGTCCATTAAGTTTATCTATACCTAATTTTCACTGCTTTTGAAAAATCCCGCTAAGCTTGATTTGTACCTGATTAATGCAGCTAATTAATATTTAAGAATCTAGCAATAGTAATGTAATAGTACCTTTTATTATGTGCTTAGCCTGTTTCAGGCTCTGTGTTATGGGACTCACCAGTCAGACATCATTTAACTCACAATAAACTGAGATTATATTATTTTTACCACCATTTTAGAGAAGAAAGGACTAAAATTCAGAGAACTGTAGTGACTTTTTCAAAGTAGGAAGTGAACAGAGGGTCAGACCCTAGATATCTGAATGGCAATGAAGCTTGTTTTTAAACTGCTATGCATAAAGCCCATACTGTTTCTCACTGATAATGGTTAGGAGATGGCTGACAGAACAAAATTGTGAGTAGGGACCTGTAGGTATAAGAAAATAAAAGCAGGTCATGGGTTGACAGAGAAGAACCACACAGTTTGTGGTAGATTCTTCCCCATGACCATTCCTAGTATATACTTGTGAGTCATTGCTTGAGCATTGGGGAGATGTAGGATATAGACAGAGCAAAGATACCGTACACTTAATCAGAGTTTTGCATGACACTGAATTTTTATAAAAAAAGAACATTGCTTGTGTGTTGGGATCCACAGGTTCAAACCAGAGGACTATTTCAGATAAATTGACCATTTGAGAGAAACTGGCCACTCAAGATCTATTGATGAGTCCATGTTCAAGTATCACTCTTGAAACATTGATAGCCTAGGCAAAGTGACAAGCTCAAGTTCAGACACACTGACAATTCAAACACATCAAGCAGCTCAGATTCACCACCCCAGAACAAATGAATGAATCATCCTACAGACAATGGCCACTCCAGAGGAGGTACTTGTTTATTAGTTGCCATGGGGTTTTCCTATACAACAAATGACTGTGAATGTGTGTGTGTGTTTCAGAGGAGGGACATTGGCCTGTGATTGCTTCCAGATTCCAGCTTACTATTTTCTATCCTTTACCATTATGTATTATTTACCTTACTGTTATCTTCCTTGCTGAATGCTGAATGTAATGTAATGTACGTTTTTTCAAGTCTCTTCACCGCAAAATTTTCACTTCATATTCATTGCATTAGTTAATTTATCAGCCTGCTAATTTATAAATATTAATACTACAAATGATAGTCATATAAGAAATATATGCATGTTTAGTAGTTATTTGCTATATTTATAAGAAATTGATCTTAGTATTTCTATAATATGTAATTTTAAGCATATTGTTTGTTTTAAACTTTATATAGTACATAAATATAGTAAACAATTTTACATCACCAAATCTATCACAGTGATAGATAATATATTTATACACATTAGAAATAGATAGCAGAATATTTAAAAAAAACTAAACGCTCTTTCTAGAGGAGAAACATATGGTCTTGTACATTACTTTTGAAAAGGATAAGTTGGTCAACTGCGGTTACAATAAACTTGATAAACCACAAAAAAAAAAAAGAAAGAAAAGAAGAAAGGAAAGAAGGGAGAATGGAACACAAGCGTATGGTGAAGAAGAGAAGGAGGAAGGGTGGTAAAAGACAAGAGTGAATATATTTCATAATGTTTAAGAGCTGCTTAGATTCTGCTCATTATGAAAAAAAGTATATATTTTATATTTATCCCTGTACATGGAAAACTAGGAAACATTAAACGTTTGCACAATTGGAATTGCAGGAAGTTTATATTAGATATGAATGAAAGTGAAGACATGAAGAGAATATTAAAAAGGGAGCTTTCTTCGTGAGCTTTAAAAAATAACTCTCGTTTATACTGTGGTTAAAATTAGAGAACATAATGTTGGAAATGACAGGTTTAAGTGTTGAGTTTTAGATTTTCACTTAAATAAACATTTAAAATAGACTTGCACTTTTGAGTAAATTTTATTATCCTCATGGAAGCTTTTATTTTTTTTCTAGAAAAAAAAGAATCTCCCAAGTTCAAGCAATAGTGTAAGTACATAGTTTAAAAATGCAGACTACATTTCTCAATGATTTTAAAGTTTAAAAACAGATGATGTAAACCACTCTCAGTAGTCGTGTAGGGAAAATTTCATATTCTGTAAATAAATTTCTGTTGATCTTTTAACTGTCATGAAATTGATTATTAGAATTACTCTTTTACTTCAAATTTAATATATTAGCAACTTGTCTATGTCACTATCTTTGTATTTGGCTACATTGTTTTGGAACTTAAGTAAACCCAAAGCTATTGCACTGTTTTTTATATTGAATACTAGATTTTTCTTGACCATAAAGTTCAATAATATATTAATGAAACAATTGAATCATGTGAACATAAAAGCAGTATTCCATATGGCTTACAATTTAAAAGTAACCTAGAAAAAAATGGCAAAATATTTGTTTTTAGAAATCTTTATGAACAGGATAGACAACTATCTACCTTGATTCATTTAGATATAATTTTAAATCAAGAAAGGAAGCTAGACTCAGAAACCTTAGAATTTTCTTTCTAGAATTAAAACAGTATGATATGCATTTTGAATTGAATTTTTCCCCAGAATACCTCAACTATTGTACGGATAATTTATTTAAACTTCCCTGTACTATGCAATTTTACAGTAACAATGGTGCGATTTGCCTTTTCTTTTTCTCCTGAAGAGAAGAAAAATAAAAGTCAACTTCTAACAATGTGAATATTATAAGTATAATTCTGTTTTGCTGAATGATTTCCAGAAGTGATTGGAAAGCGATGTTCTGGAGTAATACTTTCTTTCCCCAAAACCTTTAGTTTGGCCTAACAGTGTTGAAGCTTCAGGGCTTCTGAAAATCCTTGTGCTAATAATTTACTGAGGGTCTTTGGAGCTAAATTATTGTTTCTGTCTAGAGGTTATTATTTTTTCAAAGAAAATATTGAAACACATATTAACAAAAACTTATATCTATTCTGTATTAAGTACAGAAACAAATAAGAACACAACCCCATAGATTAAACCCACTACTGTTGTAAAAGACTACATAACACCTCAAAGACACCATTCACTTATCCATGTACTCAGTCATTAAACAAATATCTGCTGAGTTTCTAAGAATCATGCAGTGTTACTCTGTAGAGGAGGTGTTGACAAGAAACCCAGCATTTCTTAAATTAATTGCATAAATTTGGAAAGAAAATAAGGACACATTTTATTTATTTATTTATTTATTTATTTACAAGAAGTTTTTAGTTTATTAAGCTGGTTGTGAAAAATTCAAACAGTGGCTACAGGTATCATCACTGCAACATTTTCAGTCCTTTGCCTGTTATCCAATCTCCAGCACACTTCTTGCCAGTACCAACATTGACCTTTTCAGTCCTCCTGGCTTTCTTCATTCTGTTCTTCCATTCCTTTCACTGCTTCCTTGAGGTCGTCTTCTTCTCTTACAGGCCATGTCTTGCAAGTCTATGTTTGGATTCATTTTTCTTTGCATAATCCAAGGAATCATAAATTATGTCAAAGCCAGTTGTCTTGCCACCACCAAAATGAGTTCTGAATCCAAATACAAAGATGACATCTGGTGTTGTTTTGTACATTTTGGTTAGTTTTTCCCGAATTTCTGTCTTAAGTACTGTTGCCTTCCCGGGGTAAAGGACATCAATGATCATTTGTTTCTGCTGAAGCAGATGGTTTGTCATGAATTTTCTGGTCTGAATAATTACTGTGTCAGTCGTTTATGATGGCTGCCAATCCTCAAGCAGGCAGGAAAAGAACGGACATATATATTTAATTAATGCAAAAAAATGATCAAGGTGAAAAATGAACAGAATGGCAATATGTTCTTGAAAAAATATTCAACAAGTATAATTCAGAGCCTACTATGTGTCAGACAGTGTTCTGGGTACCCAAAACGCATCAGTTACTCAGACAGACAAATTCCTGCCATGTGGAACTTGTATTTTAAGGAATCAGGCAATGAAAAATAAACTTATGAAAATATCACATTGTCATAGCATATTGAAAGATAATAAGCCTTTCACAAAATGTAAATAAAGAATTGGAACAAAATAAAATATTGGACGTATTGGAAGAAGGACTACTCTTTAAAAATAGTGGTCAGCATGGAGTCCAGGGCATTTAGAGTAGAGAGTTTTCTTTTCTTTTCTTTTTTTTTTTTTAGCGTGTTTCCTATTTATGTATTTATTTGTTTGTTTAACTTCAGTATTTTTTGTTTGCATGGATGCATGGTATAGTGGCAAAGAAATCTGGGCTTTAAGTGTACCCACCACCTCCACCTGTGCACACTGTACCCGATAAGTGGTTTTTCATTTCTCCACCCCTTCTCACCGCCCCACTTCTGAGTCTCCAATGTCATTATATCATTCTCTATGCCTTTGCAGATCCTCAGTTTAGCTCCTGCTTATAAGTGAGAACACATAGTTTTGAGTTTTCCATTCCTGTGTTAATTTGCTTAGGATGATGTTCTCTAATTCCATCCAAGTTGCTGCAAAAGACATAATTTAATTTCTTTTTATGGCTGAATAGCATTCCATGGTGGCACACCACAATTTCATATCCACTGATAGATTGATGGGTATTTAGCTTGATTGCACTTCCTTGCAATTGTGAATTGTGCTGCAATGAACGTGTGAGTGTGTGTCCTTTTTGCATAATGATCTGTGTTCCTTTGGGTTGGTACACAGTAGTAGGACTGCTGGATTGATGGTAGATCTTCTTTCAGTTCTTTGAGAAGTTTCCATACTGATTTCCATAGAGATTGTACTAATTTGCATACCCACCAACAGTAAGCATTCCCTTTTTAATGCTTCCATGCCAATGTCTACTGTTTTTTATATATTTTTAATAATGGACATTTTGATTGGTGTAAGGTAGTATCTCATTATGATTTTAATTTGCATTTCCCTGATTAGCTGTACTGAGCATTTTTTCATATGCTTGTTGGCCATTTTTGAATATCTTCTTTTGAGAGATGTCTGTTCATGCCTTTTGCTCTCTTTTTAATGGGGTCATTTGCTTTTTTCTTGCTTATTTGTTTGAATTCTTTGTAGATTCCAGATATTAGTCCCTTGTCAGATGTACAGTTTTCTAATATCTCCTCCTATTCTGTAGGTTGCCAGTTTATTCTGTTAATTATTTCTTTTGCTTTGCAGAAGATTTTATGTTTCTGATATCTTTAAAATTGGATAAAACTTCCTGAACTCTAATGGAGAAACTCATTGATTCATAAAACTGTTAACCCGATATCAAGCAGAACAATAATTAATAAGATGGGACTGAATAAATTGATGAAGATAAGTATCATATTTAATTACTTTTGTTTGAAACATTGCTTGTTCTTTTATGTTTTATTTTCCAGATTTAAGAAATCCTATCACCTTTTTGCTTGAATTACATAAAACTTAAACAAGTTGGTAAATTATACCTTTGCAAATACAATAAAACATTTATTTTTTTTCTCCCTAGCTAGAATTTGGAAACTCTTATCAAGTATTATTTTCTTGGCAATATATTTATTAACATAATTTAAATAAGAATCTATTCTTCTAGTAACAGGACAAAATTGGAAACACTGCTTATATTACTAAAACTTTGATTCGAAAGTCATATTTGAGAATAGTGTGCATAGACTCATATAGACTGAAATTTTTCCCAGGAACTAACATTGACTATATGGAAACATTGAATATAAAGCTCTCTTGAAAAACCAGCCAGGTATCTGGTTTACAGTATTTCCCTTCTTACAAGTGACTAAGGAAGGCCACTTTTTTTAAATTATAAAGATGTGGGATAAATTTCAGGGTTAGGTATACAAACGTTGATTATGCAGGCACCCTTGTTGATGAGGTATGCCTCTCCCTCCCCTAGCAGTATCCCTCAACTGCCAATCTCACCCCCCTCCCCTGACAGTTTCCCACTACTGCCAATCCCTTTTTTATAGTATTATAATTGTTCAAGGTCTGCTTATGAGTGAGAATATATGGTTCTCTGTTCTTTGTTTCTGTGATAGATCACTGAATATGATCGACTCCAAATCCATCCAAGTTGCTGCAAAGTCCATATGTTT
>CAUYQG010256332.1:0-19200 GCA_963574415.1 Tarsius wallacei
CTTTCAATATTTCCTTTATCTTTGGTAAGGAAAAAAGTCATTAGGGGCCAGATCAGGTGAGTGGGGAGGGTATGCTCATTTAATTATTTGTTTACTGGCTAAAAATTCCCTCACGGACATTGCTGTGTGAGCTGGTGCATTGTCGTGATGCAAGAGCTCTTTGGGACCATTTTTACACACACCTTTCTCATGCCAAGATTTTCAGTTAAGTTCTTCCTAGCTGTTTCTCTATCAATGTGTATTTGTTCTTCTTTGCTTCTCACAGTCAGCTGACAATTTGACATCCAATTCAATGAATTTTTGCAATATTTTCATCAGTTCTGCTGTTGTTGGCAGTCCTGACCTCTGTTCATCAATGATGCTTTCCCTCCTCTCAGAAAAACATTTAATCCATTTCTACACTCCCATTTTCTTCATGGAATTATCCCCATAAACTTGGACTAACATGTCCTTGGTTTCACTTCCACTATTGCCAAGTTTAACAAAAATTTTAATGTTTGTTAATTGCTCTGATTCAAACTCTGACATTCTCCCAATGACAGCTCTGATAGTCATCCCAGAAAAAGAGTCCCAAAATTACTTTGACAGGTGGACTAGGCACTGGCATCAGTGTATGTTTTTCCAAGGGGAGTACTCCGTAGGTGACCATAGTGATATTCAGCAATGATGTATGTAGCATTTTTTTCTAGGATGAAATCACGAACTTAATTGTCAGACCTCATATCTATAGTAAATACTTCAAGAAGGTTTAAGGCAGAACAATTTCAAAACCTAACAAAAACAATTAACTTTTTATTGATGGCTTGTGACACTAGCCATCATTTTATTTATTAATAAACTCAATATAGAGGCACCAAATGTACCATGAACTCCCTGCCACTAGTTCCCCCATCATCTCTGCAGCTCATAGTATCAGAGCAGATAATAAGAAGTTGTCGGGTACAAGGAAACAATGAGTGAGAAACACACACACCTTGTTCTAGGCAACCACTCAAAAAAAACTTGCTTGGCTCACCATGGCAGACACTAACTGCCTAACCAGGATCCATGCTCTCTCTTTTCTATGCGATACTAAGAAAAATCTGATTTTTTTCCTTTCAGCTTATCCATGTACTCACCTAGAAGATCACAATGTCCATCTTATTTGCAACTAACAATAACAATAAAATGTATGTGAAAGTTGGGTGAGATTTCTGAAATAAAAACTCTTTTTAAAAGGAACTCCCTCAACTAAGATGCGTGCCTCTTTTTTCTTTTCTTTCTTACTCCCTTTCTCCTTGGAATATAGGTATGATGGCAAGAGTTTCAGTACCTATTTTGAACCATTAGGACATCTTGAGGATGGATGATATATGCTAAGAATGGCACAACTAAAAGATGGAAAGGTCCTAGATGATATCATGGAACTGACACACGTTGCTATACATTTTTCATGTGAAAAAACAAACCCCTAGTTTTTCAGCCTCTAGGTTTTGTTGTTGCTGTTGATTGTGTGTGTGTGTGTGTGTGTGTGTGTGTGTGTGTAAAGGTAACACTGTTAGTCAGAAGTGAATGTAATTCATAACTGCCAGAGTCATCAGTCTGAAAGTTTCCCTTTACTTTGTTATATTGCTTGAATCAATTGAGGATTTATTTTGATGGACAAAAATAATTTTAATTTTTTTAATGATATTGGACACTAGAGAACAATGAGCTATGATCTCTGAGAGGCAGAAAATAGATGACCTGATCTCTATTGTGCCATAGCAGCTATTCCAAGCTGTGTACAGGAAGGGAGAACCCAAGCAGAGTCTGGCAGACTCCCTGAGTTATGGAAACAGACTGGAAAGCTTAGGAGACCAAGATGTCTAGAGTTCACAGGACAGAGTTCTAGAGAGTAAAGAGCTCCACAGAGAACTCTGGATATAAGCACACATCTATCAGAGTGGTTAAAATCAAGAACACTGACAACACCAACTGCTGGTGAGAATATGGAGCATAAGGAGCTCATTTATCACCAGTAATAATTTAAAAGTGTGCAGCTACTTTGGAAGGCTGTTTGTCAGTTTTCTTCAAAACTAAACATACTCCTGCCATACGATCCAGCAATTATGTCCCTTGTTTTTTTACCCCAAAGAGTTGAAAACATATTTCTATTCAAAAATCTGTACATGGATATTTATAGCAGCTTTATTCATAGTTACCAAAACTTGGAAGCAACCAAAATGTTTCTCAGTAGGTGAATGGATAAATAAGTTTTGGTACATCTAGGCAATAGAATACTATTTAGCACTAAAAAGAAATAAGCTATCAAGCCATAAAGAGACATGAGGAAAAAATTAAATATAACTAAGTGGAAGAAGCCAATCTAAAAAGGCTACATATTGTATAATTCCAACTATATGACATTTAGGAAAAGGTAACACTATGGAGACAGTAATAATATCAGAAGGGAGAAATAAACAGGCAGTGCCCAGAGGATTTTTAGGGTAGTAAAATTACTCTGTTGGGTACTATAAAGATGGATACATGCCTTTACAAATTTTTCCAAACCCATAGAATGAAGACTATCAAAAGTTACCCCTACTGTAAACTACAGACTTCAGATAATGATGAGGTGTCAGTGCAGGTTTATCAATTGTAAAATATCTACCACTCTGGTGGGGGATATTGAAAATGGGAGAAACTGCCCATGTGTGGGAGCAGAAGCTATAAGGGAAATTTGTGTACCTTCTGCTCAATGTTGCTATGAACCTAAAACTGCTCTAAAAAGTAAAGTCTATTTAAAAACTTGAATTTCTAATATACTGGATGGAATTAACAAAATATTAGATATCATAAAAGAAAAGATCAGGGATCGTGGAGCTTTAGCAACAGATGTTATCCAAAGTGAAATGGGGTGAGCTATGGAATGACTTTAAGCAGACAAATATGAATGTGATTGAAGCCCCTGAAGAAGAAGAGAAAAAAGAAGACAGAAATAATATTTGAAAAAATAATGGCTGAAATTTTTCCAAATTTTATGAAAATTGTAGACCTGCAGATCCAAGAGTCTCTAAGAATCTCTCATGAATAAGCCCTAGGTAGAAGAAGCATGAAGAAAACTACGCCAAGAGGTAGAGTCATCAAGTTTCTCAAATCCGGTGATAAAGAGAAAAATCTTTAAAGTATCTGGGGGGTGGGATGAGGGATGTAAGACATATTATATACAGAGGAACAAAGATAAGGATGATAGCTGATTTTCATTAGAAATAATGGAAGTGAGAAAACAGAAGAGCAACTCTAAAGGATTGAAAAGAAAGGAAAAAATATCCACTATGGAATTCTGTACTCAGCAAATATATTTTTTGAAGGCAAAGGTGAAGTCAAGATATTTTTAGAAATAAAAAAACTGAAAAATTTATCCACAGCAAATCAACAATACAATAGCAGTGTATAAGAATTCCTTCAGATAAAAGAAAAGTGATGGCAGATGGATACTAAAATCTATACCAAGGAACAAAGAGCACCAGAAATTAAAATTCCAGAGGATAGAATACATCCAGACTCATTCCATGAGGTAGCCATTACCCTGATACCCAAACTAGACAAAGATATTACTAGGATAGTAAATTATATTGACAGAAAGATCAATGGTTGCCAGGAGACTGGGGTCGGAAGAAGGAATTGACTACAAAATGGCATGAGGAATCTTTTGGAAGTTATGGAAATGCTATGAATCTTGAATATGCTGGTAGATTTATGAGGGTACACGTCTGTCAAAACTCATTGAATTGTGTACTTTAAATGGGTACTCTTATACCTTAATAAAGTTCATTAAACAAAAATAAATGAAAATCGCATATCTGGCAAATACCGTGATTTGGCTTACTTGATAAGAAATTCAATCTCCTAGAATGTCTGTACTACAGAGTCTAGAAAACTAAAATGTGCATTTCCCAGATTCCCTCACAGTTAAGTTTGTGCCTTACTTAGTATCACAAATCAAATACACACACTATAGACTTTACTTAGGAACAGAATTAAGTAGAAAGAAGGGCAGAGGAGAAATTATCTTTTTTGCTGATGTGAATCCATCAAAGGCAGCGAGTTTCTGGGGCTGACTTATTCTTGATTATGGCAAAAAAACTATTGGAAGACCATTTCTGCTGAGAAATTTTGTGGGTGGTCCTTAGAAACGTGCCTAGAGTCTATACTTCTGGCCTATAAGCTAGTTAAGCTCAATAATAATTGTCTTCATTCTTAAATGGAATAATATACTACTTTAAATAGATACAGAATGACCAAGCAGTCACATCTCAGTATCCGCTAGTTTAAGAGATCAGTCCTGATCATCTACCCTTCTATTCCTCTCTGTCACTAGAGACCTCATTTAGATTCATTCTGTGTTTTACAATTTCATTGCAATATGGATTTCTGGATTTCCACTGTAAATTAGGTTTATAGTTGGTCCAGATAAGTCACTACTTCTAACTTTTTTCCTACTGGACTCTGTAAGATAATTCATGCCCCGACTATTTGAACACAGTCTTTCTGTGCCAAGAAGATTTTTTTTAATGCAAAACAATGGAACAGTTGCCCTAAGCAAGATTCAAGCTGAATCTTCCCTCCCCTTCCCCAACAATGGAGTCTCCAAGGGCAAGGGCGGTATAGATTTGTCTTCTACAGTAATTGTTTCTCCTTGACTGTTTCATTGCTTCCATCTTCAGTTTTTAGTTTGGCTAGAGAAGGGAGTCATCAGGAAAGAAAAGAGTTTAATGTCTTCTAATTCTTCCATTCTTGCCCATTGAACTCTATTATCTTTACTTCAATGAAGATAACTAAATTCTTCTGGCACCATCCACCCAGGGTCAGTGCCACTGATGGTAGTACAATAAGGGAGCTACAAAAAGTTCTCCATTCTATTTCATTGCCCCCCCTCCCCCATCTGCCTCCACATGCCTCTAATTCTGTTTCTGTCTACCTCATTCTCTGGTTGTCTCTCTGTTTTTCTCTCTCGCCCTCCTTTAAAAAAAAAAGCTGTATTGTGGAGATGATTCAGGCATCTAGATTTTTCTCACCCATCTAAATTTAAACGAAATCAAATGGTTTCATGTGACTTTTTAAAAGCATCACAGATGTTAAGGAAATTACCAACATCAGCTTATTTTCTTCCTGAAAAATTATGCCAAAACCCAGCAGAGGGCATCCTTCCATTTCAGATGCATGAATAGTGCAAGAAAAAGGCTCTCCCATTTAAGCAACGCATTCTGTTTACACTTGTGCAGTAGAATTTAAATCAAGGGGGTATAGCAGTGGGGGAGGTGTTGTTCTGGAGGGCTGACCATTTTGAGTTATAGATTTAGAAGTAAATTTTTTTTCATGAGGAAAAAAAGAGGAAGAAAAATCTGTTTCTGGACTCCCTCCAGGTTTGAAGCATTAACTTCAAGTTACAGAAGCAGCAAGGCAGCACCTGTGTGATACTTCCCACAACTAGACTACCATGCGTGTAAATAACATGCTTGCAGAGAAAAGGCAATTGGGAAAGAAACATGCTCCCTTGCATCATTTGTCTGTTTTACTCTCCCTCTGAGATTCCTCAAATTGAAAGACATCGTGACCTGAGATATTGTCTCAGATGTAGGAAGAGAATAGCAGTTTGGCTTCTGGATGGGCACAGGAATAGTCAAGATCAGAATATCAGGTGGTGTGCTATTTACACCTAAGTAAGCAGGCAGTCACCCAGTAATTTTAACTGCACAGTTTTATGGAAACTGAAATTCCACAATGAGAAATGTCTTACATAGTTAGAATATTTCTCAAGTCAAAAAAGGCAAATGTTTATACTCTGTTGCCCAAGCTGAAGTCATGATCATAGCTCACTGCAGCCTCAATTTCCTGAGCTCAGGCAATTCTTCCACCTCAGTCTCCAAAGTAGCTGGGACACAGGCATGTATCACCATGCCCAGCATTTTTTTTTTTGTAGAGACAAGTCCTTACTATGTTGCCCAGGTTAGTCTCAAACTCCTGGACTCAAGTGATCCTCCCTCCCTCCTTGTTTCTCTAAATGCTGGGCTTACAGGCGCGAACCACTATGCCCAGCTCATCGTATCCTTTCTTTATGGATAAATGTCTTAGGGAGAAAAGGAAAAAACATGAGGAGATAACACAGCATAATTCATCCATCCATTCAGTGTGTTTATTTGAGCACCTTTCTCGCTAAGCCCTGTTCTAGGTGCTAAGACTATACCAACAAACAGCCAAAGATTCTTCTCCCTGGATGATTTGCCAAAAACAAGGGCTTGGTGAGTTGAACAAAACTAACTTTGAGTCCTAGCCCTGTCACTTAGATAGCTACATCACTTGGAGCAAAGGGGTTAATGTTATCTTTTGCAAAACAAGGATGACTGTTAGTATATTTTTTAAAATTTTTTTCCAGGCACTGGAACTAAGCACTTATATGTGTTTTCTCAAAATCCTCACAATCAGCCTATGAGTTCTATTATAATTCCCATTTTACAAACAGGAAAACCAAGGCATAGAGTCACACTATGAGTACCAGAAGACAACAGTTTGAAACAAGGCCATCTGACTCCAGTGTTTGCCTCTTACCCAGTGTTCCATATGGGAGTTGATCTCTAAGGCTACCCTGAGGATTAGGTAAGGTAAAGCTGAGAAGGCAGTAGAGTGTTATTATTGTTACCATTCCTTCTTATTTTTATCACTCTTATTACTGCCACTGTTGTCTTTTTCTAGGACCTAAGTTGAAATATACCAAACAGAGGATCAATACTTCAACCCCAAATCCCCCTACTTCAAAATATAGCGTGTACCCAGTACTGGTTGAAAATATGACTGCAGAACATCATAGCTATTGAATCACTGCTTCACCACATTTATCTTTTCCTAAGATGACAGGATATTAAAACACAGATTGATTCCCTGAAACAAAATATGAGCATCTCCTGCTCTGGGTTTTTATAGCTTCCTCTGGAAGCTGGAGGTTAAGACCAGATGCTAAACAAAACCGAGATCCAAGTATCCATCTGTGGTCTGACAGCCTCCTTGTTCTGTGATGAGTGGTCGTGTAGTCAGCCCCTCAGCCAGTCGCTGGCGCTCCTTGGCTCTGCTCTCTTCCTTTCTAAAGAGTACTCTAGCCCTCTCCTTGGGCTTCTTACTCAACAGATCAATGGGGGTCAATTACACTAACTGTATTATTCAAGGAGAAATGAAGCACACATGTTCTGTTGTTGCTCTGGGAGTTCTCACACGGCTTAATCACCCAAATCAAAAATAATTTTAAACAACAAGCGAATAAAATTATGGCTCCAGGCCCCATTTCTTATCGATTCCATTCAGGTCTGTCATCTTAGGCTCATTAGGTAGGAAACTGAGTGTTTGATAATGGGATATAAAAGAATTCACAAATATGTATCCTATAAATATTCCATTTTCTTTGCCTGCACTAAAAAAAGTAGTTTTTATCCCACATGTCAAGCGTCACAATGCAAAACTCAAGTCAAATGAACACTTTAAAAATTTATTCTTATTCAAAAAGGCAGCTTCATGCTGATTTTATTTCACTGTGCTTCTGCAGGGATGAGCACTGCAGTGGCATATTGTCTGGGACAGAAATAAATGCTTCAATCCCTTTGGTTTGAGCTTCAGAAAATAGCATGTGTCCCAGTGTTTATGTTGCAAGTCAGCTTGTCATATATACTTGAAGATTTTGATCAACGTTGGTTGGGTTCCCTGTTGAAGATTTTCCTTAACAGAGTACTTACCCCAAGATAGTGGCCATCGATGAACACAACAGGGAGGGAAGGGGCTTCGGAAACTCGTCGACATCGCTCGTCTAACTCTTTTCCATAGTCACCATTCAGAGCTATGTTTTTCTCTTCAAATTTTACTCGATGGTTTTGGAAGATCTTTCTAACCAGTTCACATCTTTCAAAGGTTGTCCGGACCACACGAAGACAAGTGGTATAAATCACTACGCGGTCAAATTCCAGATCTGTTGATGGTTGCTGAAGGGAAAATATTGTAGTTGTCAATATGTTTGCTTTTACTCTCTTATACTGTATAATTTTAAGACAGTTAACAAGCCTTAGCAAATGACTTATACATTAAAGTCATGCAACAGAAATTGAATGAGTTCTTTATTTGTCAATTCGAATACATGGTCACTTTTATTTAGAATAGCTGTCATTCGGATAGGGATGGCAATCAATACAATTTAAATAACATAATTTTTTTCTCTACTTAACACATCAAGTAATGGTATATTTTAAAGTTGATTATGTCTCACATGGGATGCCATGTGGAAAAATAATAAATGACTGAATTGTTTTTCTTATGCTTTGTAGTCATTGTTCAGTTACTCAATCTGCCCCTTAAACCCAAAGTAAGTGCCACAGAACAGTCAAAGTTAGCATTTAACCTGTTAAAAAATTCTTCTACATATCAATTTATCAAATCTTACAGTCTTTTGAGCAATGATTTTTTGGGGTACAACAAGAACTATATCATAGGATTGTTCTGAGGTTAAAGTAGCACAACACATATACAAGTGCTCTGCTGAGTTATAGGCTTCTCAGAGAGGCCTGGAGGGACCAAGCTGGCCTCACAACTGTTGAGGAATAAAAAATATATAAGGAAAGGCAGAGAGAGTGGCATCTAATAGAGACAAACATTACACAGTTTCAGGCAATTGTTGGCTGGCAGGCATGGGATTCTAGTGTTGTTAGAAATGATTATTTTATTTTATTTTATTTTATCTTATTTATTTATTTGAGTTGGAGTCTCATTCTGTCACCCAGACTGGAGTGCAGTGGCTGCTTCCGGCCACCGCAGCCTCGACCTGCTGGGCTCCGGCGATCCTTCCGCCTCAGCCTTCCAAGTAGCTGGAACTACAGGCGCGTGCTACCATGCCCGGCTAATTTTTGATTATTGTAAAGATGAGGTCTCACCACGTTGCCCAGGTGGGTCACGAATAATTTTTGATTTATTGTAGAGACAAGGTCTCACCAAGTTGCCCAGACGGGTCTCAAACCTGTGGGCTCAGGTAATCCACTCGCTTCGGCCTCCCAAAGTGCTGAGATTACAGGCTGAGCCACTAAGTCCAGCCAGAAACAATTATTTTATACAGAAGCGTAACATCTAAATTTTATAGGAAATTTTGTGATGTTAAAAGATGGCACACAATTTAAAATGTTTTTGAAGACTATGTGGACCAATATATCTGAAGGCTAAATGTGGCATGAACAGCCAACATATTAACACTATGGGAAGGAGAGCATGGGCTTGAAAATCAGATATACCTGGGCCCTACCACTGGCCATCTATATGTCGTTAGGAAGCTAATAAGCTGTTAAGTCTCAGTTTTATCATCTGTAAAATATGATAATAACAATACCTAACAAATTAAGTAAGAATGAATAGAAAATCAACTAGTATAGAGCTTGCAATGTAGTACTGTTCTAAGTTAAATAGAGAAAAATACTACACCTCACATCATGGAATTTTTAAGAGAAAACACAAACAAAAATAAATCAATGTGAAAAATCAGGGTAATTAACAACAACAAAAGGTGACCATTACCCTGTTTTAGACTTAAAACAATAATCATTAAAAGGAGAGACTAAATGCCCAGTAGTCGTTGGCTCCTCTTCATGTTCACAGTTAAGGGCGAGGAGGCACAGGAACTCATTGTAGACATTACAGCTTTTGGAAGAGCACTTGAAGTTCTCCTATTTCTCATCATATTGACTGTGTAATTATGCATCATCTTATGCACTGTAAATATCCTCTATCAAAATGTTCCGCTGTGTCCAATTAGCTACATTTACTTTTGGTAAGGGTACGATTTTATTCTCTTGCACTTTACCTTACACCAGTTATTGAAGACACTATTCTTTTTCCATTGCGTCTTTTTAAAGCCCTTATCAAAAATCAGTTGACTATGCTTGGAATGATTTCTGGGCTATATTTTGTTTCATTGATCTATGTGTCTGTCTTTATGTCAGTACCATAGTGTTTTGATTACTATTGCTTTGTAAAATAATTTGAAATCAGGAAGTGTGATGCCTCCAAATTTGTTTATCTTTCCCAAGATTGTTTCCGTCACTTTTAGATGCTGTCATAAGTGGATTATTATTTTGTTTACTTATTTTTCACACAGACCATGGGTGAAAAAAATACAACCGATTTTTTGTATGTTGGTTTTTTATCTTGCCACTTTACTAAATTCATTTTAGCTTTAATAGTTTTTTAGTGGAGTCTTTAGGGTTTTCTACATACAGAATCATGTCAACAGCAAACAGATAATTTCACTTTTTCTTTTCTAATTTGGTTATCTTTTATTTCTTATTCTTATCTGTTTCCTCTAGCTAGGACTTCCAGTACTGTGTTAAATAGAGTGAACAAGCTTGCCCTATATCAACTCTTAGAGGAAAATGTTTCAGTTTTTCCTTGTTGATTTTTATATTAGCTGTGGGCTTTTTCATAAATGGCCTTTTACACACTGAGTAATTTTCTTTCTAGGCCCTATTTTGTTGAGAGATGTTATCACAAAAGGATGTTGAACTGGAGATGCATTATATTTTGAGGAACTCTATTGTAGCACATAGTCAGCTTAACAGAGAAACTCGATTATGGCCCTTTAAAATAACTGCTAGTCTTTCATTCAGTCATTAGAATAATTTATTTGACAAGCACGATGCCAGGCACTGGTATATAGTGATGAACAGCAATATAATTAATTATCAACACGGAGTTCATACAAAGTCTAAAGTAAGTAAAAAAAAAACCAAAAGTTACATAAGCAACTAAAGAATTACACACTGTTAGGTACTATGAAAGCAACATACACATAGTTAGGAAGAGATCCTGTAGCAGTGCCTTCTCTTGTTTTAGAGATCAAGAAAGAATTTTCTAATATTTGAGCATACATTGGAGGGGTAAGGAGTTAAAAGAGAAATTTAGATACTAATTAAAAACCAAGAGAGTGAGCATGTGAGAAAAAGTATTTCATACAGGTACAAAGATCTTGAGATGGGAGAAAGATGGCATGTTTGAGATTCTTCAAAGGATCTCCTGAAACACAAAGAGGAGAAAACAAAATGCTATTAAATGATACTAGCTAGGTAGGGTTGATATATTGTATTTTATATCCACTTTAAAGATCTTAGACCTTTAACCTTAGAGCAAAGGGGACCTCCCGAGGCTTTTTTATTGTTTGTTTGTTTTGTTTTTTTGAGTTGGAGTCTCACTCTTGTCACCCAGGCTGGAGTGCAGTGGCATGTTCATGGCCACTGCTGCCTCGAACTGCTGGGCTTAGGCGATCCTTCCAACTCAGCCTTCCAAGTAGCTGGAACTACAGACGTACACCACCAAGCCTGGCTCTGAGGCTTTTAAGAAGGATGAGAGGGATTGTACTGAATCCGGTTTACATTTTAAAAAGATGAGTAAGAAGGGTCAGCACACATAGTTGTGCAAGATGTGCACTGCACAACCCTAGGCAGAGCCATTAGTAGTATAGTCTAATTGGATGGTTTCCTCAGGGTTGTGTAGTCCACACTTTAAGCAAACGTCCTCAGTCTCATTGCCCATTCCCTTGATCTAAGGATTAAAATTGAATATGGAGAAAATTCAGGGTAGGAAGTATGGTTAGTTATTAAAATACCCTATTCAGCAAGATGCTTTAAAAAAAAAAGATCTTATTGTGCAATTTGAATGATTTGAACAAAGGTCTTCCTAGAAGCAGTGGTAGATAGAATGATTTCTCAAGGTCTTTTCCAGTTTTATAATATGAATTTTAAATGATATTTTCCTTGACAAAAAAAAAATCCTCTTCTCATTTGCTTCATTTTCTTTCCCTCAACAGATTTGTCAAAGCATCTGGCCAGAAATCTAAAAATAGCCTCTCGATGATGCTCTGTCCCTCTTCTCCCTTCCCGAGGGTTTCCATGGGAATAGCATACAAAGGATGGATGCGTCTGAGACCACGCTGAGAAGCCACTGGGGTCTGCAGCCCACTGACTCTGAGAACAGACCTCAGTGGTAATAAAGGAAGGCCATTTTTTTCTCTTTTCATTGATTAAAAAGATGCATTTTAGGGATGCCCGGAAACCTTACAACAACCAGCAACACACGCAGATGTGTTGGAAAAGGATAGGAATTGCTGTAGATGAGACTAAGGGGTTTCCAAACTGCCAGCCCACATTCTTAGCCTGAAATCTGCCCTGCAATAGCCACAGGGAAATGATAAGTATGTCAATCATTTGCTCATCTTGTGACAATTGCAGAGCTCTCACACCCACTGGAACTGCCCCTGGAATTCAGACTAAGAATGATTCTCCACCAGTGCCCCACAGAAGATCAATGTGGGACAAGCTCCCTTCCTCAGGCGGGAGAAATCCAGTGGGTCTTTTCCAGCTGAGTTTGTGCAGGTCCAGCTTGGCCCTGGCTTTAAAGGTCTCCTGACATAGGCCTCCTGGTCTTGCCCCAGTGAGTCCCCAAATCACTGGGAACCTAGAGACCTTCAGAAAATTCCACAAACTCAGGTATTAAGCATAATTTAAAAAAAATGAGTAAACGTCAGTAACAGACATAATGCTAATAACTTAAAATTCATTTACTCCTCACAATGAATTTTATGGTATTGCTGTACTTACAGGTTGAGAAACCTAGACTCAGAAAGAATAAATGTCCTCGACAAGATGACAGAGTTAAACTTCAACAAAGTTAGAAAATTGGAGCCCAGCTGTGCACCCTTCCAAAGTCAGGTATGATTTCCCCTTAGCTGAGCTGAGCCACTGAACCACACTGTTGTTTTGCTAATCCCTCCTCAGGATAAAGTTGTTTTTTGCTAAACCACAAACCACTATAGGCATAATTCATTGTCCATGAGATCATGGTCATGATTTAAAGAGGTTTATCTCTTGACTAAATTATGCTTCCATGTTTAACAGTAAGTTACATCACACAAGTCTAAAAAGATTCCTCGGTCTTTTTCAGTCTAAAAAGAAATCCTTTGAGATTCCTTAATCTTTTTTCCTCTACCTTAAAGACAAAGAGGAGCCAGGCACTGTGGCTCACATTTTGAGAGGCTGAGGCAGGAGGATCATTTGAGCCCAAGAGTTCAAGACAAGCAGTCTATAATACTGAGTGATATTTCACAGCAACAAAGATCTGAGTATCACATATTCTCATAAGTGGACCTTGAACATCTATCATCTATCATAATACTATAAGAAAAGGATTGACAGTGGTGGAAATCTATGGGGGGGGAAGGGAGGGCAAGGGTGGTGGGATTAACGGTAGTCAATATCTGTCTGGGGATTGGGGGGACACGGACACCTCTTATCGACAAGGGTGTCTGGACAATACATATTTGTATACCTAACCCTTAACCGTACCCCACAATTTTAAAATAAAAAATGTTTAAAATAAAAAAAAATTTTAAAAAAAAAAGCCTGGACAACATAGCGAGACCTTATCTCTACAACAAATTAAAAAAAAAAAAATTAGCCAAGACTGCATACACCTGCAGTCCCAGCTACACAGGGAGGCTGAGGAGGGAAAATCATCAGAGCCCAGGAGGTCAAGGCTGTGGTGAGCTGTGATCGTGTCTTTGTACTCCGGCCTGGGTGACAGAGTGAGATCACAACTCAAACACACGCACACATACACACACACAGAGAGAGACTGAGAGAGAGAGAGAGAGAGAGAGAGAGGCAAAGTGATTAGCCCAGAGCAACAGAGCCTGCCAAAAGGCAAACTGGGACTAAACCCAGATTTTTTTTATTTTTTCCTTTGAAAAATTTTAATGGCACAAACATGAAAGGTTGAAGACTCTTTATTGGCGCCTTTTTTCCTTCCTGCCTCACATTCCCACTCAAGAGGAACTATTTGGAGAAGGTCCTTCTAGATTTCTATTGATACGAGTTATATTTACCTTTTCCCTTGGACCAGCCTGGCTGCAGGATCAGAAATTTCAAAGAGCAGGCTCATGCTGCTGGAAGCAGGACTATGGGCCCTGACTAGGGTAAGACACTTTAAATATGCTATTCTCTCTCCTTCACGATGATACTCTGTAAACTCCTGGAGTTAAGTGTGTTAGCAGATGCTTCTTAATACTAAATTAAAATAAAAAAACCCTGCCCGCCTTGCTCTCAGATCACATCTCAAATTCTCATTCTTGCACTTACCGTGAATAAGGTGGATAAATTCACTTTATCCACGCCAGGTTTCTCTCTCAGTCTATTTCCTAGATCGGTTTCCATTCAGTGCTGAAGGTGAATGGTGGTATGCGTCACATTCTCCTCTCCACACTTTAACCACAAAACACCAAGAAGAACTTCTCTGTGTCCTTCTACTAGACACAAATTATAAAAATAATCATAATATTTATTACATGATTCCTTATATGTAGTTCTGGGGCCTGCGTGAGGGACTTTCTATGGGCAATTTTCATTTATCATAGTAATAAAGGTTACGATCTAGATTTCATAGGTGTGGAAACTAAGGTTTTTATAAACTTGAGGTATTCAGATAACTCAGGGGGAAAAGGGATCGGGACCAGAATTTGAGACTGGGTCTCCCTCCCAAATCTTTGCTCTTTCCTTAGGAAGATGTTACATAGCCTTCTTAAATACAAATGGCCCAAGGGCCACACTGTTGTAGAGCTGAGTGGTGAATTGTACCATGAAGGAACAGTCTTAGAAACCCCAGTGTTCACCCTACACTTTCTTCTAATCTCTGTTTAAATGTAACCCCCACTCTCCAGCACACATTCTCTCATCACCCTGTGGAAAATGGCTCCTTTGTCCTCACCCAATTCTTTCCTTTTGAGTTCCTTGTATTGTGGGACATTATATTTTGTATATTCATTGTTTCATAAGGAAGATACTATCTCACTGAAGCAGGGACTTAGTTTTCTTCACTAGAATTAAGGATCCAGAATATAACCTGGTACATAGTAGATGCTCAATAAATATTTTCTGGCCTCTTTTCTATGAATTTAATTAGAACTTGGTTTGAATCTCTCACTTAGGATCTGAATAGTCCTGAACCCATTTCTTAGCCTTGCTGTGGCTGGATTTTCTTATCTTTAAAATAGTGACACTATTGCCTACTTCATGGGGATTTGTAAAGATTAAATGGTTTAATGAGTATAAGTCTTAGCAAGAAGCCTGATGCATCATAAACTCTCAGTAAATGGTATATTTTTAAAATAATATCATCATTGTTATAAAATGTTATTAACACATATCAGTACCATCACCACAACTGCTGTAAACAAAAAGTCCAAATCCACAGATGTTATCGGCCCCATAAGCTTAAATGGCAATGTTTGACCTCATAATTATAAAATGATTTTAAAAAAGTAAAGCTCCTATTGAGACAAACCGCTACTTATATTGTTTGGGTTATGTCATCAGTTCTGGAAGCAAAAACAACAGAGTTGAGAGTGTAGATCAGATATCACTGAAAAAACTCTCCTTTTCCAAGTTTAGTTGCTCTCTTTGTGATTGAAAGAATTGCATGAGCATAATATTTGTATGAAAATATTTCGGTAGGAGTATTTTCTGTTTTCTTAGTGCTCCAAGGCAGTGCAAATAAACAAATTTCGGTTATTTCCTCAGGAATTATCCATTTGTCCAAATCAATTACTGAACAGGTGTAGACATTAATTGAAAAATCAACAAACCAATGAATCCTCCACACCAAAAGAAAAAAAAAATCTCTTTTCTGGAAGTTAAACTGAAACAATTCTGTTTTTACAGCACATCTGAGTTATTAAAAATAATGGTGTTCCCCTCTCCCATCATGAAGACCTTAGAAGGGGATCATAATAGACATAGACATAAACATAGAAATAATATTGGCTCTGTTTCTCTAGAGAACCCTGACTAAGGTAGTAGCTGTATGAATTTGGGGAAATCAGTTTACGTTTATGGAACTAAGTTTTCTTGTCTGTAATATGGGAGTAGCTGTAAGCTAGCCCACAAGAGAGTTGTA
Organism: Tarsius wallacei; assembly: GCA_963574415.1. Taxonomy (NCBI): domain Eukaryota; kingdom Metazoa; phylum Chordata; class Mammalia; order Primates; family Tarsiidae; genus Tarsius; species Tarsius wallacei. The sequence continues at coordinate 15,982 of CAUYQG010256332.1, forward strand.
GGGTCATATGTAAAATGCACATGAAGACACATTGTTAATTATAAAACTTAACAATCACACCACTTACCATTATTGCCCAATGATAATCCCACATGGCTGAGATAAGAGGAACTAGGATGCAACTTAGGAATCATTTTTGGAAACTACATTTCTGCCAAATAAAAATGCCTGTCTTCCAATATACTTTGGTTTCTATAGAAATTGTCACAAACATCATATATTGACATTTTAGATTCTGCTCATCTCTGCAGATAAAACTAATATTGAGGTGAATGCCCAAAACACCATATTCAGAGGCATCCAATTCCAAAGCAGCAAATAAATCAGGAACATCCTACAAATGGAAATATTTTGGTTTTGTTTTTTTGAGTCAGAGACTCACTCTGTCACCCAGGCTAGAGTGCAGTGGCATAATCATGGCTCACCACAGCCTCGACTTCTTGGGCTCTGGCAATTCTCCTGCCTCAGCCTCCTGAGTTGCTGGGAATACAGGCATGTGCCACCACACCCAGCTAATTTTTTTTCTTGTTGTAGAGATGAAGTCTCGCTATGTTGCCTATACTGGTCTTGAGCTCCTGGGCTCAAACAATCCTCTCGTCTTGACTTCCCAAAGTTCTGGGATTAAAGGAGTGAACCACCAGCCTTATTTTTTAAAATATTTTTTCTCTTGTCCTTTGAAATATCCAAGTTTCAAAACCATAAGCAGCTAAAACGTTGAAGAATGGCATCAGAATAATAAGTGGTGAGATAATTCTGCATTAATCATTTTCATAATGTTATTCTTCTCACTTTACAAAAACCCTGGCACTCCTCCTTAAAGGGAAACGTGCCCTCTCTCTTCACTCTCTCAAATACACACATATTATAAATATCAGACAATAAAAGATGAAAGTCTTCCTCAATGTTCTTCATCAGGAAAAATGCCTGAATAATCAATTAGATGTAGCCAATCACTTTCAGTGAATTTGGATATGATAAGAATCTGCTTCAGGGGCTGAAATACCTGTGCTTTATCTCAGCTTGATGAAGAAAAGTAAGCTGTCTCTGTGGAATTCCCAGAATAGACTGAGAACAGAGCAACGAAGCCAGTGAAAACTCAGAAGTTGAGAAAATTGGACCCAGCCTCAGGCAAAGTCTTCATTCCTTCCAGGCTTCCAGATTTAACTCTTATGTTCCTCTGACTGTACTGCTAATCATGGTCCCAACGTCACCTAAATATAATCTTCTCCAGTTTCTAAACACTGCATTCAGGGAAAGTAACAGCTGGAGACTATGGAAGATTGGAGGTTGGTACAAGAAGCTAATATGGATAAAGTTTTATGAGCGGTGAGTCCTTTAACTCTATAATTAAGGTGGTGCTGTTATTAACTTTACAAAGGAAAAACGGAGACACAGAGAAATATGTGATATGACTAAAGTCAGGCAGCTAACAAGTGATGGAGCTAGTATTTGATCTGAGTAAATCATAGAACTCAAATCTTGACACAACCTTCTTAGCCATATACTGTCTCTGACTCTATCTATATCCTGTGTCATTTGATAAACAACCAGAAACTAGAGAGACTGAAACAGAATTTATGAGTTCTAAACTTTCATGTGTAGAGAAATTTTAAGTAAACAGTGTATTAGTTTCATATTGTTGCTATAACAAATTACTACAAACTTAGTGGCTCAAAACAATGAAAATGTATCCTACAATTTGGGGGATCAGAAGTCTTAGATGGGTTTCAGTGGGAAGAAATCAAGATGTCAGCAGGGCATCTAAAGTCTCTGAAGAGAATCTATCACCTTGACTTTTCCAGGGTCTAAAAGCATCCTGCGTTCCTTGGATCGTGGTCCCTTCCCTCCATCTTCAAAGTGCACTGCTGCAGTGTCTGCCTCCATTGTAACATCTCCTCTCTGACTCTGCCTTCCTTTAATAAGGGCCCTTGCTCTTGAAGTCACATTGGGCCCATCCAATAATCCAGGGTAATCTTCCCATGTTAAGATCTCTAACCTAATCATATCTACCAAGTCCCTCGTACTTTGTGAGGCACGTGAAATCAAGCAAATGTGCACATTCAAAGGTCACACATTCACAGGTTCTGCGGATTAGGAGATAGACAGTTTTTGGTAAAGAGCCAAATGGACTGTTACTTAGTAGCTGACCACGGAAAGATAGATTTTAAAGTGCCAGATCATAAAAATACTTCAAGTTGTGGTTATTGGACTAGATCTTCCTCATTGTATTGGTCAGTTTGCTCTAGAAACACAACCTGGGGGTAATTCCAGTAAGCTGAGCATCAAATGCATTGTTCTTCCAAAACCCTAGATACAATCTCTTATAAGATTTTTCTCCAAGTTGCTACTTAAGAAATGGAAAGGATCTGAGGGGGATGAAATGCCTGTTCTTTCTCAATCTTTTCTGCTGTTTCCTACCTCTTACCTCTCAATATGCTTAGTCTCCAATTGTTTACAAATTGCTGTGAAAACCAGACACTAAGCATGACTGAGTGAGAGAGGTGACTGTGTTACATGAAAAGTAAAACACAAATGAAAATGTTTGAAATTTCTGCATGAAGCTAGAGGTAGAGTTTGTGTGATCCACAAAGGGATATAAATAATTTTTAAAAATCTGAGCTTCAAAGAGAACAAACAAGTAACCATGAAATTCCAAAAGCCGGATAATATTGCCTTTCAATCTCCCCTGAACTTTCCCTAAGTTAAATTGCTTTAATCAAAGCACCTAAATTGTGAAGCAAGTGAATTCTACACAAGCAGATGGGCAGAATAGTGCTGAATATTATAAAAGTAATATTTAGCCGGGCTCGGTGGCTCAGCCTGTAATCCCACGCTTTGGGAGGCTGAGGTGAGTGGATTGCCTGAGCCCGCGGGTTGGAGACCCGCCTTGGCAACTTGGTGAGACCTCATCTCTACAATAAATCAAAAAATTAGCTGGGCGTGATAGCGCGCGCCTGTAGTTCCAGCTACGTGGAAGGCTGAGGCGGAAGGATCACCGGAGCCCAGCAGGTCGAGGCTGCAGTGGCTGGGAGCGGCCACTGCACTCCAGTCTGGGCGACCGAGTGAGACTCCGACTCAAAAAAAAAAAAAAGTAATATTTTATTCAAGTATATACTGTACCATTTGGAATGACTGATACAATTTTGTACAGAAAATTTAACATTTATTGTCGATTGTCTTTTCCAATACAAATGAATGCAAGTATTTGTTTTTTTTAAC
>CAUYQG010256337.1:0-24791 GCA_963574415.1 Tarsius wallacei
GAGTAGTTGGAACTACAGGCGCACGCCACCACGCCCGGCTGATTTTTGATTTATTGTAGAGATGAGGTCTCGCCAAGTTGCCCATGCGGGTCTCGAACCCGCGGGCTCAGGCAATCCACTCACCTCAGCCTCCCAAGGCGCGGGATTACAGGCTGAGCCACCGAGCCCGGCTTAATCTGATTTCTAATGGGAAGAAAGTGGGAGACAACAGGTCTACCTGCCAACCATGGCCAGTTAAGTACTAGATTAACTAGATCAGAGTACCCTCGAACTTCTGCTGAATTCCACTGAATTAAGAGATTGGCACCAAATCATGGAAAAGTTCTAGAGAAGAATGACTTGTTTAAGAGCACAGCAAATATAATTCATGGTGTTCCATACTCTAGGAATGATCACACTGCTTAAAGTCAAGTGAATTAACATAACCACTTGGCTAAGAAAAGTGTCAACTACCAGTGACTTCAGGGGCGGGGGGGCGGGTAATTCCAGGATTTGGAGTAAAAGTGGTGAGTATGGTGGTCTCTCTAACACAGTCTACTCATTTTTCTGAATCTGGGTTTGGGCACTGAAGCAGTGGCGGCATAAAGGATGCAGTGACCTCCAGGGAGACAGAGCCACGGACGTGAGGCCAGCCTTTTTGGATAGTGCCAATTCCCCCAGAAAGGATTTTTAGTGTTTGTGTGAATTCAGACAAATATCATTAGTGCGTCTTCAGTCTACCGCCTGTGGAAGGGGCTGGTTTGATGCCGATTTTCTCTGTGAACTCTGAGTAATACTGGAATATCTCTGCAGACTCTGCGGCTGTGTTTATTTACCTATAGCAAATATTGTGGGGCAACGTGGTTAGTTTGCTTACAAGTAGGGGGCAAGTGTCAGCTTGATGTGCTCTCAGGAGTATTTGTTACAGGCTTCATAGGTTTAAAAAAATGGTTTTCTGGCCTCTGGTATCTTAGATACAAACTCGCACACGAGGGTCAAGTGAACAGAAGAACTCACTACCAACTCCTGGTAGTAGCTAGTAATAGGCTAGGGATTCGAATTCAAGGATGAGAGGGTAAGAGAGGGAAAGTGGGGGGTCACAAATTTTAAAGGGAAATGTGTGTTATTGTATGATTAATTTTATAGTGCTCAATAATACGGCGCATGTGATTACCACTATATCGTCAAATAACTTTTCACAAAATTTTATTTAATTTTTCAAGCAATCACATATCGTATGTATTCTGTTATTGCTCCCATATTATAGATGAAGTAACACAGGTTCCGAAAAGCTAAGTGAGATGTCTAAAGTTGCGACAGATTTCAAACAGAAAAAACACATGGTGAATCTAGGGCTGGCTGACGTCAAAGCCCACGTGCCATACATAGCCCTAGCTTGGCATTTGCGTTGCTTCCTAGAAGCTCTATGCTAAGATCATAGAATTTGACTTTGAACCCCACACTTCTTCTTCTCACTACTCGGCCTCCTACGGATTGCTGAAGCTTTAGTTGCCTTACCTGTAGGATAGGGATGCTGGTGTCTCTTTCCGATGCCACTGCAAGGAATGTGTGAGAATGTGTGTCAAGTGATTAACACAGAACTTAGAACCTGTTAAGCACTCAATAGATAGTAGTCACAAAAAAAAGAATATAATATTATGTTAGAATACTACAGGAAGTTCATCATTTAGAGAAGCCCTGTAGCAATATTTTTCCTAAAATAAATATCACTGCCTAATTTTTTCTCAAAAATGTGTGTTCTCATGTCTTTTCTTTTTTGAAGTAGCATATTTGTTTTGAGTATTATGTTTTCTTTAAAGTAGATTTACATTATTTGGCCTCAGAACATGAAGAAAACCAGAAGAAGCTTTAGCTTTGGTGATGTTGGTTCCTTCTGTGTTGTGTGCGTTTGTTTGTTTGTTTGTTTGTTTTTAATTGTGGCAGTAGTTATTTTCTGACGCCAAAGTAAGATGTTGAGCAGTGAAAGATGGCACGAGGCATTGTGACAAGACAAAGGATGTGCTCTGCTTTCTGTATGAGCAGAGTAAATATGACCTCATTGTTCATAATTATAAAATATTCTTATGTCAATATAATTCATCAAAATACGCTTTTTAGTTTTTGAATTTTGAAGTAAAACTATATATGAATGATCTAAAATAGTGAATATTTTTGTGAAGATAACCTTGAAAATACTTTATAACCCGTTGAGCACTACATATTTGTTAATCACTCTCAGTAGCCAATTTTACTGGCCATGAACACTACTTGATTTCATTAAGCTTTTATCGGTAACAGTATTATTTTTTTCACGTGCAGTGAACATACGAGCTTATGGTAATTTTCCCTCTAGCAAAGAAAAAAGAAAACTCTATCCAAAAAGTCAATTTTACTTTGTTAAGAAGAAGTTTATAGGAAGAAATATTCACTTCTAAGACTTCTTTACAGAAACCACTCTAAATTTAAAAATATTTCAATCACAAGACAATATGACAATTTTGTCACCATGCACAATGTGAAAACAAGAATTAACATAAGGCATTTCACAAAAGTATGTGACAATATAAATACCACTTGGGCAATCAAGTCATGAAATCCTGTAAGAGAAAGATTAAATTAAAATAAAAAAAATTTGGCATTTCATTTTCATAGAAACCATGAAATATCTTTAATAATTTGATATTACTATAGCCCTGTTAGAATAAATACAAACAATGCCAAGAACTATAAACTTCCAACAATTTCTATGATGTCTTAAACTAATTATACAAATATTTTCCTGGCTTTGCTCTTTTCCCTTACATTATAAATGCATTCTCTAGGGCATCATTTTAAAACGGCAGTCTTTAGTCCAACATTGTATCCTAATTACATGTTGCCATTTAAACAGACATTTAATTTCTATCTTTCTACTCAAGTAGACATATTTTAATGGGAATGTATTAAAAATCAAATAAGTTACATGTATAAGGATATTCACATTTCTTAATATATTTAAGCTTGAAGCATAAGAAAAGTTACAGAGAGACAAAAATTGTGTACCATGTGTTATTTAGAAATGAAGCTCATGATATATTTGGATCTGAGTATGGTGATACATATGTCACAGCAACAACTGATAGGAAAAGTCTATCTTTTATTCTTAGAATTCAAATCTCAAGTTATTTGCCAAAGAATCTGTAGAACACCAAATCCATCATCTACATACCTTAGCAAAGACTTGAAAAAACAGAGTGAAAAAATGGATTTTTCTGATATTTTTAGATTAAAAACACTCTTCTAGATGTCTTGGTCTTCGTATACAATATGGAGCCATAATTTCTGGCTCTGGTTTGTGGTGGCTTCCTATGTCTCCAGTGCCTTCTTTCCAACACATTTACATACAGCTGCTAGATGAATCTTGACTGGCATGGCCCTTAGCACCACTCTGATCAAGACCCATAGGGGTTCCTTATTGTCCATACAATGTAAGTCTAAGTTTTTCACAGTGACATTCAGACCTGCCATGTCAACAGTATTGCCCTCATTTTTTTTTTTTTTTTTTTAATTGAGTTGGAGTCTCACTCTGTCGCCCAGACTGGAGTGCAGTGGCTGCTCCCGGCCACCACAGCCTCGACCCACTGGGCTCCGGCGATCCTTCCACCTCAGCCTTCCAAGTAGCTGTAACTTCAGGCACGTGCTACCACGCCCGGCTGATTTTTTGATTTATTGTAGAGATGAAGTCTCCAGGCGGGTCTCGAACCCCCGGGCTCAGGCAATCCACTCACCTCAGCCTCCCAAAGGCGCGGGATTACAGGCTGAGCCACTGAGCCTGGCTGCCCCCTTTTTTTTGAGTAGGAGCCTTAACTTTATGGCCCAGGCTGGAGTGCAGTGGCATAATCACGGTCACCACAGCCTCGTCCTGCTGGGCTCAGGCGTTCCTTCCTCCTCAGCCTTCCAAGTAGCTGGAACTACAGGCACATGCCACTATGCCCAGCTAATTTTTTGACTTATTGTGGAGACTCGATCTTGCTTTGTTGCTCAGGCTGGTCTTGAACCCCTGGGCTTAGGCAATCCTCTTGCTTCTGCCTCCCAAAGTGCTGGGTTTACAGGCATGAGCTACCGTGCCCAGCCTTTGCCCATTTTTATATTGGGTTGTCTTTTTTTTATATTGCTTTTTGTCAGAGTGCTTCATATTCCGCTATTTATTGAATGTATTGCAAATCTTTTCTCCTAGTCTCTTTTGTCCTTCAAATATGTTTATAAGGTCCTTTCTCATAGAAGTTTTAAATTTTTTTGTAGTTCGATTTGATTTTCCTTTATGGGTTTTATGGTTTTGCTTAGGAATGCTTTTCTGACCCTAAGAATATGAAAATATTGTCAGATAAATTATTTCTCTTTATTACTTCCTATCTAGTTAAACACTACCCTTCAACTTCTTTTTTTTTTTTGAGTTGGAGTCTCACTCCGTCGCCCGCCCGGACTGGAGTGCAGTGGCCACTCCCGGCCACCGCAGCCTCGACCTGCTGGGCTCCGGTGATCCTTCCGCCTCAGCCTTCTGAGTAGCTGGAACTACAGGTGCGCGCTACCACGCTTGGCTAATTTTTGATTAATTGTAGAGATGAGGTCTCTCCAAGTTACCCAGGTGGGTCTCGAACCCGCAGGCTCAGGCAATCCACTCACCTCGGCCTCCCAAGGCGCGGGATTACAGGCTGAGCCACTGAGCCCGGCTCCCTTCAACTTCTTCATCCTCTCTGTACTCTCACATCATCCACTAAAATGGTATGAATTCTCACCTCTTTGGAATTTTTTAGAAATGATTTCTTTTCTCAGCCATATATTATAGATAGCTTGGGGTTTATCCCTATTAAAGTACCAAAAAGCTTAAAATGTAATTTTTAGAGTCTTGGCGTGCATTGATTAAGACCATCATTATCCTGTGTTAAATACCTCTCCCATGGATGTATAGGGAAATAGCTCTGGCCTATGCATCAGAGTTTCTGGACTCAGGATCCATTTAAATTCATAAAAATCCAGTTAAATTAGCCTTTTGAAGCCAGGCGTGGTGGCTCACGCCTGTAATCCCAGCACTTTGGGAGGAGGAGGCTAGAGTATTTCCTGAGCTCAGGTGTTTGAGACCAGCCTGGGCAACTTGGCAAGACCTCATCTCTACCATAAATCAAAAAATTAACCCAGTGTGGGGTTGCGCACCTGTGGTTCCAGCTACTTGGGAGGCTGAGGCAGAAGAGTCTCCTGAGCCCAGCAGGTCGAGGCAGCAGTGGCCATGAGCGTGCCATTGCACTCCAGCCTGGGCCACAGAGTGAGACTCCTACTTAAAAAAAGGGAAAAAAAAAATAAGTTAGGCTTTTGGGTTTTATAATCCTTCAAAAGAAAGGATAAAAAAAAAAGATCAACAGATAGCATCTATTGTACTATTGTGTTATATAGATGAAAGGCAACAAACAGCCTTAGCTGGATCTGGCCCTGAACTCCTCACCTGGATTGCAGTCAGTTTGCTTTGATCTGTTGTTGTACATATTTCGTACCTATGGGATTTCTTTGAGAGGATATCATTGCTTTAAAAATATTGCAGAACAACTGCATTGACTCGTGCTTTTGTATTAACTTGAGGTTTTCTTGATTTTTTTTTTTTTCCTGTCCCTATATCCTTAAGTATATTTTCATCATGTGCCAAATTGTAATATGGGAAACCAGTTAACTAGGCTATTACTGTGTGAAATAAAGCTAAAAAACTCTGATAGAGAGTGTCATTGCTTTCATCTGTAGACTTTGAAATTGCTTTTGATTCCTCAGAGACCTTTTCTAGATCTCTAACAATTCTCTAATAAATGAGGTTAGAGGATAACAGAAATCTAGAAAAGAAGACAGTGTCTTGTAAGTTGTTCGACGTTGCTTACAGGAATTGTGATTTCTAGCCATGCATCCCTTTAAAAAACTTTATGTTGCAATAAAACAATTTGGGAAACCTTTGGAATCTCTTATAAAGGAGTTTTGTTGGCATGAAACATGCATTATGTATCAGACATGTATTAAAACTCACTTGATGAAAGAACAGCAGATTGACACTGGTTGACTCAGCAACCCGCAACTTCTGAAGTGTAGCTATGAACCATGGGATTATTCTTTCTATTTTGGTTATACTCAGAAGCTTTTCCATTCAGAGCAGTGTGAAATACTATTAAACTTAACTCTGTTTTCATAAAGCGCCTTGGTTTTGCTGTCTGCCTAATCCAGAACCCCACATTGCGGCATATGTGCTGCCCAGCTCATTTCCCTGGACCTACCTTATCTATGCCACCTGTTCCTTTGCCTGTCCTTATATTTTCCAGATAGTGAAAGTAATCACGACACCACCTTCAAACCCTCCAAGGGCCTGGTGTTAGGACAAGTTCAGCATTCTGGCTATGGCTTGCCAGGTCCTGTCTAGCGTCTTTTCTCCCCCATGTACCCTGTAAAAAAAACTCCAACAAAACAAAACAAAACAAAAACAACCTCTTGACCCTTTCTGTCTCCTGTTCTCTACTCCAGTCATATATGTTTAACCTTTTGCAGTCTGAAATGTGTTGACCCCTTAGAAGATTTCCAAATGCTTTAGTTAAGGTACTTAGGATAATAGAAGGAACCTGTTACATTGCAGTGTAGCTATCAAAGCATTAAAAGAGCGAATGTGTGATATGGCAGTATGTGTTTCTTTGTCCCCTGCTAACTAGTCCTCATGGTGGGTCTAACTATTATAATTTCAAAGCAGTGATGATATTTCAAAGATCCTCACAACCACTGTAGTGTGATATTTGCAATTTGGTGTTGATAACAAACTCGCAGGTACTTCTATCTCTGGTTTATGGCCTACATTCATAGTGTAAGAGTATAACACATAGCAATAAGAGATTAGTGAAAATGAACATGTGACAGTAAGTTCATCATCCAAGTTCACAGACTTAAGAACCTCTGAGAATATCCTTTTCTTTCTCCTTCAGTTTCTCCCTTTGTCTGGAACACTCTCTATCCTGCTGTTTTTAGGGGATATCTTACCTGGGCTTTCAGACCTCAGGTTCAATGTCATTTCCTCAAGATTAGGAGCCTTTCTATGTTGCCGCCCATGTTAAACATGCCTGTAGCTGTACTCTGTACTCATTGCTATACTTTGAATCATGGACATGTATGATGTGAATTGTAGAGTACCCGCTTTCCCTTATGTGAACTATGTAACTCCACAAGCTTTTGAGGCACAGTGACTGTTTCTGCCCCATTTACCTGCTGATGCCCCAGTACCTAGCACAGTATCCCAGGCATTCCTTATTGATTGATTGTAGAGACAAAGTCTTGCCATATTGCCCAGGCTGGTCTTGAACTCCTGGGCTCAGACAATCCTCACGCCCCAGCCTCCTAAAGTGCTGGTATTATAGAGGCATTCCTTACTTTCTTGTACCTTGGATGATGCAGATAGCAGATTAGGCAGAAGAAACAAAGCACAGGAGAGATGCTCAGGGGGTGTGACAGTCCCAGGGCATGACCACCAGGGCCACGTGGAAGACACACTGGTGCTATGGTGAGTACATGTGGAGTTGAGCCGTAGCCAAGAAAGAATGTACGATATTGTCACTTGTTTTGCCTGAATCCTTTTCAGTGGAATATACGATCCAGGAGAGTAGGAATTTTGTGTGTTATTTATTTATGTTATATGAACACATGGCTTTAGTCTGACTGCCTTGCTGTGGCTGGCAGTAGGTGCTCAGTGTCTATCAAATGTAGGACTGTGTACCTGTTTGGGCTTTAGCTTGTTCATTTGCAAAAGTGAGGGGGTTTCCTCCTAAGTCCCCTTTCAGCTTCTACTGAAGGTGTTTTCTTCCCTCTGCGTGCAGTTTAAGGGGAATTTACTGTGGGGCGTTAACTAGGCTCTGTGGAGTTACAAAGGTGATTCTTTTGGAGGGGTGAAGAAGGTAAGGGTGGACCCTAAAAGCAGCTAGTGAGGAAGAGGGCCGAAGGCCTTATCCCTGGCACCTAAGCCGGGGATATGCTATTAGATCAGCTTTCTTCCTTAGGGAGTGGTTGAGCCTATATCAGTGGATAGTTAAGCTTAGACTGAGGGACTAGGGGCATGGGACAGGGTGGTTGTTCTATCCACGAAGGGAGGAAAGATGTCACCAACTGTTGAAGAACTTTTGGTTGCTCAGACAGTCATCTTTGCTTGGGTTGGTAAAACCCAGGTAACAATTAATCCTGTGAGGTGGCGCTTTAGCTGTGCCTTTAAGAAGTGAGTATGATTTTCTCCAGCAGAAGGCCAATTCCAAGGGAAAGAATTAAAGTGAAAAAGAATAAGGGAGATAATTCAGAATTGCCTACTAAGAACACTGTCAGCAGTCTGGTGTGCGCCTTTTTGGGGGAACAGTCTAAAAACAAATCTTTTATTTTGTTATATAAAGCCAGTCTTAATACTCTTTAAGTCATTAAAAAACATGATTTAATTGGGACAAGAAGCTGTGTATTTGACTCGTTGGAGGCTAGATAGAAGAATCTGTAAGCCTGTGAACCACTTACCTTCATGGAAAGGAGGAAGAATAGAGTTAAATTTTGCTAGTAGCCAAATTAGCATACTTCTATTGCTGTATAATTTACATACTGTCAAACGCACCTGTTTCAAGTATACAGTGCTTTTAGTTTTGCTAATTATATATCCCCATGTAACCATCACCCAATAGAAATAGAGAATATTTTCATTACTCTGAAAGTGTTCCCTCACACACCTAATTTAGTCACTCCTCTTCCCAGCCACTGTTTTGATTTCTTTCACTATAGATACATACTGCCTGTTCTTTTTAGTGTAAGGTTTTAAGATTCGTTCATGTTGCATTTATCAGTAGCTCATTGTTTTTTACTGCTAAATAATATTCCATCGTTCGGACACACTGATTTGTTTGTGTATGTGTTGACTGGTGGACTTTGGGTTGTTTCCAGGTTTTGGCTGTCAGTTGCTGTGACCATTTGTGTTCAAGGCTATTTGTAGTAATAGGTTTTCCTTTCTCATGGGTAAACAGTTTTTTCATTGCTGGGTCATAAAAGTCTGTGTTTTTAACTGTGTAAGAAACTGCCACACTTCTCCAACGTGCGTGCACCGTTTTGTACCATCGGATATTCCAGCCGTTTCATATCATTGCCAGCTTTAGTCTTACCAGTCAAGAGACTTATGTAAATGGTGTGCCGTGCTGGATTGGGTCAGAATCAAGCTCCTATGATGTGCAGGGTTGGTGAATGGGTTTTGGATGGGTACTTAAAAAAGTCACATGAGATGAAGAATGTAAAGTTACTGAAAAACATCTTGGTTAAAGTGTGTTCTCTTAGGTTACAAATGCTCCTTTATTCATTGTCCTGACGTTTTGGTTCTTTTGCCCCAACCCCCTTATTTTTCACACGTGGTAGAGTTTGCTATTCCAGTAAAGTGAAGGAGCTGTTACAGGCGCCATCTGCTTTTCCCTGTGGTTCTAAGTGACCCAGCTGATCTGGTGACTGTACGCAGCACTGATGCAGAAGGGGGGATTCTTGGACCAGAAGAGGAGCCTTGCCCCTCCGGTGAAGAGGTGTGGCTGAGAGCCTAGTCCTTGCGGTCAGGAGCCGAGTACCGAATGGGCAACCAGACTTTCCGGCTCATCATCAGTGGGACACCATCTCCTGCACAGAGCCCACGTGCATGTTCTAAAATACTGTTTATTTTCTCAAGTAGTAACACAGAAACCACAGAAAGGCAGAAAAGAAGCAAATCCCTAGTTCTACCACCCCACACAACTGTTGCAAACATTTTGCTGTAGTTTTTTTTATAGTTGTTCTTTCACTCCATGCAAATATTTTTGTAATCCTACTGTATATACAATTTTGTTTTCCATTCTTGCTGAGTAGTATAAGCAATTTTTTTTTTTTAAGACAGGGTCTGACTTTGTCTTCCAGGCTGGAGTGCAGTAGCCTGATCATGGCTCACCACAGCCTCAACCTGTTGGACTCAGGTGATCTTTCCACCTCAACCTCCTGAGTAACTGGAACTACAGGTTCATGCCACCATGCCCGACTAGTTTTTTGGTTTTTTTTTTTTTTGTATCAGTGAGGCTGATATGTTGCCTAGGCTGGTCTTGAACTCCTGGTCTCAAGCAGTCCTCCCACCTTGGCCTCCCAAAGTTCTGCCGTTATAATCATGAGCCACTGCACCCGACCTAATAAGCATTTTCATGTTATTAATATTACGTATTTTCCATAATAACAGATCTCCCCTCCCCCTCAATTGCCATCTTTTCTGAAACAGATCTCCTTCACTTGATTTTTGCTTAAGTCTCCATGGGTTTTGTATTTTCTGTGTGCTTTTTGTTTTTCATAATTGCAATTTTAACAGGAATGTAATTTTCTGTTCAGTGAATGTACAACTGCAGTTTTGTTTAACCATTGCACAACATTTAAAAGATTTTAGATGGTTTTGATTTTTGATTACTCTGTACAACTATGGCCATCTTTTATGTGTTAGAGTTTTTGTGAGTTCTTAGGATGGATTATCAAATATGAAATCCCTTGTTAATGGAAATAGTCATCATAAGCCTCTTGTACTTTGCCAAGTGATTAACCAGAAATGTAATGCTGCTGCTTCCCAGTGAGGCTCTATGAAAATTATGAAACCAGAGCTATTGGAAGTTTAAATTGTTACAGAAAAGTTCAAGACAGGGCTGGATGTGGTGACTCAAACCTATAATCCCAGCACTCTAGGGAGACTGAGGCAAGAGGATTGTTTGAGCCCAGGAGTTCAAGACCAACTTACACAACATAGGGAGACCTCATATCTACCAAAAAAAGAGAAAAAATTGAAAAATTAGCTAGGCATGGTGGCGTGCCCCTGTAAGTCCCAGCTACTTGGGGAGGCTGAGGCGGAAGGATTGCCTGAGTCCAGGAGGTTGACACTGGTGAGCTGTGATCATCCTACTGCACTCTCCAATCTGGGTGACAGAGTGAGAACTCAACTTAAAAAAAACAACAACTGCAGTTCCAGCTAGTTAGAAGACTGAGGTGGAAGAATAGCCTAAGCCCAACAGGTCAAGGCTTCAGTGGCCGTGAGCATGCCAATGCACTCCAGCCTGGGCGACAGGAATGGGACTTCAACTCAAAACAAAACAAAACAAAAAACAGAAAAAGTTCAAGGCAGGACACCATTTTAGAAAGATTTTCGTGTGTGGTGGCAAGTGTAAAATGTATTTCAGTGTGCCTACTTGGATTAGGACTGCTATTTCCTATTTTCTTTTTTTGAGTCAGAGTCTCACTCTGTCGCCCAGGTTGGAATTCAGTGGCATGCTCATGACTACTGTAGCTTAGACCTGCTGGGCTCAGGAGATTCTTTTGCCTCAGCCTTCCAAGTAGCTGGAACTAGGTGTGGGCCACCACATCTGGCTAATTTTTTGATTTTTATTGTAGAGATGAGGTTTCACTAAGTTACCCAGGCTGGTCTCGAACCCATGGGCTCAGACAGTCGTCTTGCTTCAGCCTCTTAAAGTGCTGGGATACAGGTGTGAGTCACCACGCCCAGCCTAAACTTTCTACTTAAAGATTATCTTGGGAGGACCAGGCATGGTAGGTAACTCATGCTTATAATCTCAAGTACTTTGGGAGGCTGAGGTGAGAGGATTGCTTGAACCCACAGGTTTGAGACCTGCCCGGGCAACTTGACAAGACTTCATCTCTACAATAATCAAAAAATTAGCCGGGTGTGGTGGCATGTGCCTGTAGTTCCAGCTACTTGGAAGGCTGAGGCAGAAGGATCGCCTGAGCCCAACAGGTCCAGGCTGCAGTGGCCATGAGCATGTTACTGTACTCTAGTCTGGGCAACAGAGTGAGACTCCAGCTCCCCCTCCCCCCCCGCCCCCAAAATAAATCTCAGGCTGGGCGTGGTGGCTCACGCCTGTAATTCCAGCACTTTGGAAGGCCAAGGTGAGAGGATTGCCTGAGCCCAAGAGTTCGAGACCAGTCTAGGCAACATTGTGAGGCTTTGTCTCTACAATAAATAAAAAAAATTAGGTTGAAGTGGAGGGATTGCCTGAGCCCAGCAAGTCAAGACTGGTGGTTACAGTTGTGCCACTACACTTTAGCCTGGGTGACTCTTACTGCCTCCCCCCCACAAAAAATTATTTTAGTATTCCTTTTTAAACAACTCTAGTTCTTTGAAGGGAGAAATGTTTGTAAACGGAGAAATTAGTGGGCACAGCTTTTGAATGGATGTTGTAAATGTTTGTGATAAGGCTTTGCTAAATATATTATTATTTACTTAGTAAACATTAAATTCTTAGGATTTCCCTGTAAGGTTGCCCCTTGCAGGGGAGACAGATACACAGACTAATGATTAGTGCAGCCTTGAACCCATAAGATTGGGCCTTGGGCCTGGATGCTTCCTTACCAGAAGCTTAAGAATCCTCACAGCCTGTGCTGGGTCTTCCACCTTGTGTGGGAATCTCTCTCCCTGTTTCAGAATCAGTGTGTGCTCCTTTCGTTTGCTACATGTCTGTATCATACAACCTCTGGCCGGCTCCTGCTATATCTGTCCTGTGGGGGCTGAGGCCAGGGCCTTTCTGCATTCAGGCCAGTGGCCCAGCATTGGCTGCCAGGAGAGACCTGCTGGCCAAGGGGCACCAGTGCCTAGTCCCAAAGCTGGTTTGCTTTCTCTCCTCTGTGTGAGTAAAGCGTGGTTTATCCAGTGCTTGACTCTGTTTTCCTTGGTGACACAGATGCAGTGGGCAGGAGTGCTTGGACTTCTACTCTCGATAATAAGCAACAAACAGCTGCCACTTGGTTGACAGTTACAGGATGGTTAACGAACTGAGGGCTGTGTACAGGTCATTATGGAAGCTTCCAGGAAGGGGGTGCCTGACCACATTAGGGGTGGGTGGAGGAGTGCTTCCTGGAGGGAAGGCAGTTTCTTTTAAAGGATGAATGGAAGTTAGATAAGAGCCCAAGAGCGGCAAGGGCAGGGAAGCAGGTAGCAGACAGAGAGTAGAGGAGGAGGGAATGCATGGGGCCTGGGCTTGGGTGTTGGCACGGGCACTTGCTGGAGTGGAGAGGTCCATGGAGGGCATGGAGGAGAGATGAGATCGGGGAGGGGCAGCACTTTTTCCTGTCTGGAATCAGGAAGCAAGGAGTGTGAGTTAGAAGGAAGCATGGGATTTATTAAAAAAAAAAACAAACCCCAACAACAAACACAAACAAAACAGTGAATGTGCACTTCAAGATTTTTAAACCAGGATGGTACACATCTCTGATGGGATGTGGCTTCAGTGGGAGGGCCTCAGTTGGATTCTTGCAAATAGAGACACAGGGGAAGGACTTTGTCACCTGGGAGACATCTGAGAGCTTGGGAGACAGTGAACGATGAATTGAGAGAACTCTCTCTGTTTTTGGTGGATTAACAAATAATTTAGTGAAAGAGGAAACCTATAAATTCACATACGAGGATTTAGATAACCCAGAACTCCATAATGGGTCATGAGAACTTGGCTACCATGGCCTTCTGTAAACTCTCCCTTGTATTGAGCTATCTCATTGCTCTAAGCTGACCATTGGTGTTATGGGATGTATGGCTGCTACTGTTGATGAAGTTAATTTATATAGGTGGTAAGATGAGAAGAACTGAAGCATTTTAGGGCTGTTTCAATTTAAAAAAATTTTTTTAGCTGAATACCTAGCTATTTTACTCTGGTCCTTAACTGACAACTTTTGGATACCAAGCGACGTGCAATTTGTTTTTTCTCACTTATTCAGCAGTGATGTAGCTGCTCTGTGGTGTAATGGAAATATACTGCCTGTATTGCTGGAAGTCCTGTTTGGAGTGAGATTGCTATATTAATGAAGACTGGTTTAAAAATGTATGCTTTATTACTGAACAACTTGTGGCTGCTTAGGGCTTTATATTTATTTTATTCTCATGTAAACATACAAGAGAAGCATCACATCTCATTGGGCCATTTTGTGAGGCTAGACCCTTACACACAAAAGTATTCTGATGATTATTTTCAGCCTCCTTCAATTTCTGATCTTCTTTTCAGTCCAAAAAGAGAAGTTTCCATTTGTCATCTGAATACGTTGACATACACACACAAACCAAATAAATGTCTTTGTCAGTAACATTTTTACTTGTTAGAAGTAAATGCTATTTTTTATTATTCTTGGCGTAATTCCTGGGATAAGTTATGGTGGTTCAACATTTGCAGGGTGTATTCTAATGGAACCATTTTGGGAGTATTTGAAGGTTTTGCCAGAGAAGGCAGCAGCAGCAGCAAATCAGTATAAACAGTGATATTCTAGTCTCTAGTCTCTGCATCTCTCAGAACTCCTGGTGGCATTTTTCTTCAATCATACTTTTGTTTGTTCTTTATTAGTTTGTGGTATGTCTTACAAGTGCTTTGTTTGCTTGTTTGGATTTTGAATCAGGGTCTCACTTTGTTGCCCAGATTGGAGGGCAGTGGCATGATAATGACTCACTGCAGCCTAGACCTCCTAGGCTTCAAGCTATCCTTTTGCCTCACAGTCTCCTGAGCAGCTGGGACTACTGGCATGCACCACCTCACCTAATTTTTGAATTTTTTTTTTTTTTTTGGTAGAGACAAGCTCTCGTATGTTGCCCAGACTACTCTTGAACTCCTGAACTCAAGCCATCCTCTGGCCTTGGACTCTCAAAGTCTTGGGATTATGGGTGTGAACCACTGTGCCTGGCCTATAAGTGCTTCTTTTAAAAATGAAAAGTTGACTGGGTGCGGTGGCTCATACCTGTAATCCTAGCACTTTGGTAGGTGAAGACGAGACAATTGCCTGACCTTGTCTATACAGTAAGTAAAAAAATTAGCTGGGCATGGTGGCACGCACCTGTGGTTCCAGCTTCTTGGAAGACCTGAGGTGGAAGGATTGCTTGAGCCCAGCTGTGGTCGCCGTGAGCGTGCCACTGCACTCCAGCCTGGACAACAGAGTGAGACCCCAACTCAAAGAAAAAAAAAAGGAAAATTAAAGTTGCCGGTTGTGGTGGTTCATGCCTATAATCCCAGCACTTTGGGAGGCCAAGGTGAGAGGATTGCTTGAGCTAAAGAGTTCGGGACCAGCCTGGGCAACATAGAGGGACCTCATCCTCTACAAAAAATTTAAAAAATTAGCTGGATGTGGTGATGCCTGCATGTAATCCCAGCTACTGGGGAGGCTGAGGCATAAGGACCACCTGAGCTGCAGTCAGCTGTGATCTTGCCACTGCACTTCAGCCTGGATGATAGAGTGAGACTCCTACTCAAAAAAACCCCAAAAAAACAAAAAACAAAAGTTGGCCGGGCTGGGCGGTTCAACCAGTAACCCCAGCACTTTGGGAGGCCGTGGTGAGAGGATTGCCTGAGCCTGGGGGTTCGAGACCAGTCTGCAATTTGGTGAGAACTTGTCTCTACAATAAATTACAAAAATTAACTGGACATGGTGGCGTGCATTTTTAGTTCCAGCTACTTGGAAGGCTGAGGTGGAAGAATCGCTTAAGCCCAACAGATTGAGGCTGCAGTGGCCCTGAGCGTGACACTGTACTCTAGTCTGGGCGACAGAGTGAGACTCCAACTCAAGAAAAAAAAAAAGTTGCAAAAAAATAGTACAAAGAATTACCCAAATATTAACCATATCATATTTATGTGACTGTGTTCTTTCTCCTCCTCTTCCTTTTCTCGACCTCTCCATCACTCTCCCCTCCAAACCATTTGAGGGTCACTTGCAGCCGTAGTGCTCCTTGGTCCCCTAGTACTTCAGTGTGTATTTCTTAAAATCCAGGATATTTTGTTTCCAGGTAATCGTGTGGTTATCAATGAGGACATTAATATTGGTAGCCTTTCAGGTTGCTGCCTACGTTTCTGTAACATGTCCTCAAGGCCCTTGACAAGGTCCTTGGGGGCTTTCCTTCTTTTAGATACACCAAGATGGTTCAGGCACATCTTCTGTGTCCCCAGACATCATAGATGTCTTGATCATTTTATGGCTTTTAATGCTGTTGTAAAAGGTTTCGTTTCTTGAATTTCATTTTTCATTTTGGCTCCTACCGCAGTGTTCGTAGCACCTCAGGGTTGACCTTTGTGGCCCATCATGGCTTCCTGCTCAGGTCTTCTCCTAGTTTGAGTAATTGTGGTGAATCTCAGAAGTCCTCCAGTATTTCCAGCCTGCCCTTGCCACCTAAAGCATCTGCATAGCTGTTGTGTCAACCAAATGTTTTTAGGTATTTTTGTGTGTGTGTGGGGGGTCACCTACATTCATCTAATGTGCTTTTGTAAGCCATGGTTCTTTTCCAGACTCTCCTTCCCCATATAGCATATGTTAGGGATGTTTGGCCCCTGCTCAGCCGCCTTGGTGAGCTCACTTTGTCCTTTCCCTAGCTCTCTCTGAATTCTTTTCATATAACACTCCTGTCAGAGTTGGCAGGAGAGCAGAAACAAGCAAGTATTAGATTATTTATTAGATTATTTAGTGAGCTCCATATTTTTTCTGCAAATGTAACGTTATTATTTTTACTGTTTACTGGTGCCGTGGCTCATTCTTGTAATCCCAGCACTTTGGGAGGCGGAGGCGAAAGGATTGCCTGAGCCCACAGGTTCGAGACCAGCCTGGCAACATGATGAGACCTTGTCTCTACAATAAAATAAAAAATTAGCTGGGTATGGTGGCGCATGTCTGTAGTTCCAGCTACTTGGAAGGCTGAGGTGACAGGATCACCAGAGTCCAGTAGGTCGAGGCTGTAAGTGTGCCACTGCACTCTAGCCTGGGCGACAGAGTGAGACTCTGAATTTAAAAAAAAAAATTTTTTTTAAACTATTGACAAGAAGCATATATATGTAGTACATAAAATCAGAAAGTAGAAAAAGACTAGGAGAATGTTACATTCTTAATGCCCTCTTAATCTTAATCAAGCCAAATCTGTGCACAAATAGATCTAAGCCATTAAAATAAGATTCACAGTGCAAACTTTTTCTGTAAAGGGCTTTTCTCAGGAACTCTTTAGTAGAAATCTGGAACTAAGACATTTTAAGGGAGTTTACCCAGTTTTTTCTTGATACATGGAACAGAAAATGGTACAGTCAGAATGTAATCAAAACTACATTTGAATTCCAGCTCAAGTTATTTCTCTCAACTTTTTAATTTGCTTTATTTGGTATCTTCTCAGGACTCCCCTCTGCAATGCTTGCAAAATGTTTTGAGAGCAAAAGGAGAACAAAGTGTTTTTGTACAAAGTGACTACTAGTTTTTGTTAGACAATTTGTAATGTAATCATTGTTATGGTAAGGTTAATGAGAGCTTACCGCCTATAGCAAGAACTGGAAGTTCCACGAGTTTCTTCACTTACGTTTTGTTAACTTTCTGTTATTTGTACAATTGAAGCCTCAAAGGATTAGGACAGTTACATTTTTCAGTTCCCCTAAACTGTTGAAAACAAACTCATAGTATTGTTAACATTTTAAAAAGTGAACATTTATTCATGTATGACTTATAGGAACACTCCCTCCCCTCGTTAAAGACCTAAGTCAAACCACCAACAAAACTGAATGAGAGAAATTATTGCGTTTGAGAAATATATTATTTTGGGAGGGAGACTGGAGTGGAGAGGACACTTTGGTAGTGAAATAATTTTAGGGTCCTAGGACGCTTAGAGAATTGTGGTATATATGAATACACCTGAAGTAACGAATCCTGGTTATTCCTGATATTTCTCAGACATTGTTGACCAGTGAGCCCTAATTTTGATTACCACTCCTTGCACCTAGGATTTTCTGGAACCCCCTTTGGGAAAGGCCAAAGTAGTGTAAAACGAGCACTGACTGTGTTCTAATCATGTCCCTGCTGCCGGTATTGAATTTGTGAAGCTGAGGGCTTCAGTAGGGTAACTTGTAATCTTCATTTAGCTCTAAAATTTTAGGTGTCGGTACTACAGAGGTGTGTGTGGCCTAGGAAGGAATGGTGTCGATCCCTGTGGGGGCATGAGTTACAGGTCTGTATACTGAGGTAGTAGGGCAGTTTTTGAGGATACCAAGACGTTGACTAAGTCCCCGCTTTATCTCCTGAACCCCTTCTGTCAGCTCTCAGAAGCTGGTTAGTGAAGGCAGGAATTTAAAGTTTGAAGAAGGTAGAGTTGGCCGGCATTGAGATCTTCTGGTTTCCTGCTGAGCTAGGCCTATTTGGGGGAAATAAGAATCAGTCAGGCTGCCGGAACCCATGCCCCAGCTCAGTGCTGTGCTCTATCCACTGCACCAGAGTTGGGGGCCATGCAGGTGGTCCTGCTGCTGTTCCTGGAGCAGTCCTCATTTGGCAGCAATCCTTATTTGGCCAGTGGTTATTGAGGCAGTTTCTGTCTGCTTCTTCACTTCAAAAGGGTGGGCTCGGGTTTGGGTGAATGAAGCTATTCATTTTTTCCAGTAGTGTGAGTTGTTTGCCTTGAGGACTGTCACTTGACTTCTCATTACTTTTGCCCACTGTCCCTCAGGGAGTGGGGGCCCCGTCTGGCCGGTGCTCAGTCTCAGGCCCTGGTGGATGTGGGCTTCTGAATACATGTTAAACTATATAACACGTTTCCCTCCAACCCTCAAAGGGTTCTGATGTTTCCACTCTGCTATGAGTGACCAACATGGAATTCCAGATAGGCCCAAAATGTAACTTCTCATTTGTTCAGTGTTGGTAAGAGTAAATCATGGATTCCAGAAGGTGCTTTTTTATCT
Organism: Tarsius wallacei; assembly: GCA_963574415.1. Taxonomy (NCBI): domain Eukaryota; kingdom Metazoa; phylum Chordata; class Mammalia; order Primates; family Tarsiidae; genus Tarsius; species Tarsius wallacei. The sequence goes on from CAUYQG010256337.1 coordinate 18,708, forward strand.
CTTCCATTTGGTGCTGGGATATTGGAACTAATTGTCAGTGCTATGTAGACGGAGAGCTGTTGGAAACATTTTCAGCAGCGAGGGTTGGATGGATGTTGTGTCCTGTTTTTAATTCTTTGACTGAGGTACCTTTCCTCTCTTCAGCATTTAAAAAAAAACTCTTTTTTTTTTTTTTTTTTTGGTCGGTGTCTCACTCTATCGCCTGTGCTGGAGTGCAGTGGCATGCTCACAGCCACCGCAGCCTCAATCTGCTGGGCTCAGGTGATCCTTCCACCTCAGCCTTCCAAGTAGCTGGAACTACAGGCACGCACCACCACGCCCAGCTCACTTTTTCATTTATTGTAGAGGTGAGGCCTTGCCAGGTTGCCCAGGCTGGTCTTGAACCCGTGGGCTCAGGCAGTTCTCTCACCTCAGCCTCCCAAAGTGCTGGGATTATAGACGTGAGCCACCATGTCTGGGCCTGACATGCATTTTAAGGAAAAGTGTATAATAACCTCTCTCCACCTTAAAGATGTGCTGCAAGGGGGGAAGGACCTATTTACTATGATTGGATAGGTGACATTTAAGCTCCATTCCAAGCAGTGGAAACCTTCCCGTCTCATCTCTAGCTCCCTGAGATATTGTGCTTGCTCTGAACTCAGAGTAATAAACTGTACTGTAATTCATGAGCTTGCAAGGCCTTCTTTAACCACTTGCAGCCAAGAGAGTAATGACAACGTTTAAAATTACAGATTGCTCATTTTGGAGCCTCTTTGTTTCAAGTTAGGAATGAAATTTATGAGCCAATTAGTGATTGGTAGAGCCTGTTTGCAAAGAGCAAGTGCCCCCGTTTCGTCATTGCTGCTGCTTGTGCTTGTACGCGCGCGCGCACGTGTGTGTGTGTGTGTGTGTGTTTGTGAAGGGGCATACAGAAAGGGAGCAGGCAGTCTGCCCATTATCTATGAAGTGTTAAGGAATCTAGTAACCACATAGACTCTGGTCTTACACAAAGATTGTGTTCTTAGTTGGAGATAGTTTGAAAAGCTATCAGTGATATGGTTATCTATGAATGAATATTGGTAGCCAGGGAACAAACTACGTTGGAGTGAGGAGGTTCGGGGTGTAAAAGAATTAGTTAAGATTCCATATGTAGTATCTGTGCAAACCAAAGACTCAAAGGCAGAATGCTGAAAGCAATGGCTAGGTAACTGGGTTTTCCGTTAACTACTTTTGCAATGGCTTTAAAAGATTCCAAAGGAACAATAGGGGAAAAGGGGAAAAACTACAAAATGAGACCTGAGTTAGCAAATCAGAACTTGGGCTTTTTTTTACTTAAAAAATTTTTTCTTCAGAAACGGGTGAGAGTATTAGCAGAGTGTTAATGCATTCAGAAGTGATACCATATTAATCATGTGCATTTCACTTTCTGTCATGAGTTCTAGAGTTCTAGACACTTTGACTTGAAATCAGTCATGAATGTGTTCTTTTAGATGTTTACTGAATCTCGTTTATATTTGTTTATATTTATTTTTGTCTAGCCCTCTCACCCAGGTTTCATCAGAGTGACTGGAAGTGACATTTATTGATGATGGAGGCTAAATTACACTAGTGGATTATTGTAATCCATTTCCCATTATGTAAGTTGAACATTAAACGGGCATCATTGACCAAATTTTATTTCTGTTTTGGAATTAACTCTATAGACCGGAAGTCCTTAAAAGTAATTTGCATGGCAGTAATGCTGAGCAAGTAGAGTTTTCCGGCCAGTGGCCTGTTGCCTCACATGCTGGGACACCTAGTTCCTGGCCTCTTTAGGGTGTTTTCTAGCCTTAGGGCTTGACATTTTCATTAGTTTGTTTTCTGTTAATTTACTGGAAGCACTATTTAAACTGTCACCCCTTTGCCCAGCCAAAGAAGACTTAATGCGAGAATAGTTGCCCCTCTTTTGTTATAATGTGATTAAAATAAATTGGGAATGTTTTGAATACTGGCCTAAACATCCTGCTGCCAAGAAGAAACCCAAATCCAATCACTGTTAAACGAAGTGAGCTAGTTGAACAAGGTTGGTAATCAAAGGGAATCATAAGTTTTCAACTTGTGGATTGTATCTTACCATGCCAGCAGTGGTTATTTTAGGTACAGAAGTTACTCTGTTTGTATTGAGAGTGGTAGATGCCTTCTTTTTCGTTCACCTGGGTTAATTCCTGGCTTCAAGTTTAGTAATAGGTAATCTTGAAACCAGCACTAAACCTGGGACATGTTTTAGTGGTTGAGAGCACTGGGTTTAGACCTCAACAATGGTAATTTGTTTAAACTATGTGACTCAGGGCAAGTTGCTTATGTTTTCTGTGCCTCAGTTTCTTGTTGCTTGTAAGGCTTAAAGGAGGCAATGAATGTCAAGTGCTATAAACAGTCCCAGAGTAAGTGCAGTTAGTAGTGGTCACTCCCCCCGATGGCTAGCCTTGATAACCTGCTGAGGGCACAGGGCTCGGGAGCCTTGAGATTCTTTGCCTTTCCACTGCCTGGCTTCAGTCAGCCTGGCCCCTCTCTCTCTTTCCTCCTACCTGGAGCTGGTGGTAGAGAAGGACATTGCTGATACCCCACTATAATTTGGGTAGATTAATCTGCACTTTTTGGTAACACTTGAGAAGTGATAATTTATTCGTTTTCCAAAGCTAGAGGATTCTAAACTCCTGGCAGCCTCTACCAGACCATCACGACCCAGACACCAGGAAGCAGCCAGCCAGTGGCTACAGCTGTCCTTGTAGCAGCCAGGCCATCATCAGAGGACCCTTCATAGACTCCCATATCTAGATGAGTGATGCTTTCCTTTTGACCTTTGTAATATGGCCTTCACACCCACTAACCCTTTAATCATCTCCTTAAAAAAAAAATCAATCAACAAATATTTATTGAATGTTTCCAGCTTTAGCATCCACCCATGGGCTGCTCTGTAGCTAGCTGTTCAGGATTTCTGCCTTGCAGCCAGGGAGAACGTGGTAACCCTGGCCCATTCATTTAGTATCTGCTTTCTTGATTGTAAACAGGAGCTGGGCATTTGGAGTCAGTGGGTGTGTCCAGTGTTGGCAGGGGGCGTGCTCCAATTGCAAGGTTGTGGTGCTTGGTGTGGTGGAGAGAAAAAGCCTGTACAGCTGTTTCCAGCATGGGTTTCATCCCCTTTATTGGTTCTTTTCTTTCAGCTGAAGACTTTTTTTTTTTTTTCCCTGAGACAGAGTCACTGTCACTCTGGCTGGAGTTCAGTGGTACAATCATGACTCACTGGGAACCTCGAACTCCTAGGCTCAGGCGAACCTCCCACCTCAGTCTCCAAAAGTGCTGGTATTATGGGGTGAACCACTGTGCCCAGCTCAGCGAAGGCTTTTTTACAATTATTTGTGATGGAACATTTAAAATCTGTTTTGGGGTCACCATAACCACATTTTCTCTTCTCAGTGATCGGCAGGAGGGGCGTCCGCTGGGAGCCAGCACAGCCTAGGGTTATGTTGAACAGGGTTTCTTGCCTACCGTTCCCAGTTAAAAAGTGAGCCTGTGCTGAGGAAGTTGTCACAGGCTTTCGAAAACCTTCCACCTTTTAGGAAGTGTTAGTCATGTTGCTAGTATTGTTAAAAGTGTGAAGAAGGATTTTTAAAATGTCCTTTGAAGATTGATGTTGGCTAAACATCTTGCCCACCGCCCCCCTTATAGTATCATGTGGGACTTCCTATTCAGAGAGCAGCCGGACTCTGGGCCCACCCCAGGAGAAGGGGTGCAGGGAGAATGCTGACACTGGCTCATTCTGTCACTTCACTTTGGAGAGAGGAGAGGAGACCCCCTATATAGATGGTTGCTCCCAGGTAGCTGGATACCCTTTGATTGTTGATTGACAGTTTTCACCACATAAAATTTCATTCTTCATCCTCCTCCTCCTCTTTTCCTATTGCACAGTTCAGCTTCGAGTTAAAATTGGTTTCGTCGTCTAGTGCTGTGTTTCTTCTTGTTTCCATCTGTGGATGAGTGTAGATTCAAGCAAGAATGTGGTTCTGATGTGTGAGTAAAGTGGCTCATTTCTCCCAACCGCAGCCTCTTAGTTGGGCACTGTGCAGAAGCAGATGTCACTGTTGACTGAAAATAAAGAGCGTTCAAGGGTTATTGGCCTTGATTTTTCTGGTCTCCTTGGAGTACTCCTCCAATACCTAATTATTAATGGTCTGTATCTGAGAGACATACTTTACTGTTCAAGTGAAGTCCTATGAATTACATGGACAGCATATATATGAATTTACAAGGGAGTTCACCCCCCCCCTTTTTTTTTTTTAAAGAAAGCAGGATTTATTGAGAGGACAGAAACACTCGCACAGTAGGCAGGGACCCAAGAAGGTTGCCCATCTCTTTAGGGTATTTTTGTGTTGCATGCATTATCTTACATGTATATACATTATTCTGAACTTAATTTTTTTTAATAGTCACTTGTGGTTTTGGTTACAACTTAAAAACATTATTTATTTATTTATTTATTTTGAGTTGGAGTCTCACTCTGTCACCCAGGCTGGAGTGCAGTGGCATGCCCACAGCCACTGCAGCCTTGACCTGCTGGGCTCTGGTGATCCTTCTGCCTCAGCCTTCCAAGTACCTGGAACCACAGGCATGCGCCACCATGCCCGGCTAATTTTTTTTGATTTATTGTAGACACAGGTCTCTCCGTGTTGCTCAGGATGGTCTTGAACTCTTGAGCTCAGGCTGTCTTCTTGCCTCCGCCTTCTCCCAAAGTGCTGGGATTATAGGCATGAGGCACCACACCCACTTTAGTTACAACTTTTTAAATCCAAGGAAGAATTCTGGTTACATTTCTGAAGGCCCACTTGTGGGACCAACTTCAGGTATTTAGAAGCTGTCCCAAAAGTTTCCCAAGGCTTACAGTTTTCCTGGGTTTCTGTTGGCAAGTAACTTCAGCTTTGTCACTTTCGAGATCACAAATGAGTGCTTCACAGATAGGTTACATTTGAGGGGGATAAGCATGTGGTGTGTTCTGATTGTTTTTTGGAGTTTCTGTCATCTCCAGCAGCAGGGACTATAAAACCTTGCCAACCTGCTTCCTTTCTCCTGAACCCAACCAACAAAGCAGTCGTTATTGGGTTGGCCAGACTTCATAAGGCCATGTTACACAGTCCACATTTTGGGGAAAGGAGAATACTGTCTTCTTTAAGCTTGCTTTCAGGTTAAAAAATCTTTGAAATTTGGTTTTCACAAACTGAATACATACCTGTTCAATCGGCACCCAGATCAAGGGTGCCGGTTTTTTGATTTTTTTTTTTTTCTCTAACTTTTAAAAAGGTATGGGAAGACTTTTCACAAAAAAGAGGGGAGGGTGGTATACAAGGAACCTAGGAGTAAGAGCACAAGGGCAAGTGGAGTGGAGAAGAAGGGAAAATGGGCAGGCAGCCTATCTTCTTCTGACCTCACGCTTCTTGGTTTTGTTTTTAGCATATTGCAGTTAACATTTACATTCAAATTTTAAAATTTCTTGGGCTATGCTGGTGTCATGGTGCGGGTCTATAGTCCCAGCTGAGGAACTGGGCTGAGGAGTTGAGGAGGGATGGCTGAGGTGGGAGGATTGCTTGAACTCACTAACTACAACGGTACCACTGTCCCCCTGCCCCCAAAAAATTCTGCTTGGGAAAGGGGTTGTAACTCCCCCTTGCCTTGCCCTCTCAAGACCCCGTATCTCTCTAGAAAAATTGGGATTGTAACTCCCCTCCCCCCAGAAAACCCTGTATCTCACTCACCAGAAAAATTGGTTCATTTTTGGAAGTGACTGGGTATTTTCCTTTTCTTTTGAGTTGGAGTCTCACTCTGTCGCCCAGACTGGAGTGCATGCAGTGGCTGCTCCCGGCCACTGCAGCCTCGACCTGCTGGGCTCCGGTGATCCTTCTGCCTCAGCCTTCCCAGTAGCTGGAACTACAGGCGAGCGCTACCACACCCGGCTGATTTTTTGATTTATTGTAGAGATGAGGTCTCGCCAAGTTGCCCAGGCGGGTCTCGAACCCGCAGGCTCAGGCAATCCACTCACCTCAGCCTCCCAAAGCATGGGATTACAGGCTGAGCCAC